>SDVV010043705.1:0-10227 GCA_016164225.1 Gammarus roeselii
AATTTACAATCTGTATGTGTACATGTATGATGGTATATTGTGAATTCCATTCAGTTCGATGAAGGCGAGCCAGCAGCACTCTAGAGATGAGTTGCGATGTATTCTTTTTCGATTTATCAAACTCATGCACATGTTTTTTAAAAGATTTTCAATAACATATATTGTGAATCATGTTTTGGAACACAATGTAGCTACAAACCGGCCGCCGACAGATGAGCTGTCACGAATTCACTTTATCTCTCGTTTCGCTAGTTCAAATAGCGCATATAAAAACTAAGTTTGATGTATTATACCTAAGTATTGAAAACCCATTGCTAGACGATGGAATTAAAATGATTTAATAATAATAATAATAATAACTGAAGCATTCATCACAAATTCAATTTGTTATAAGATCTTGTTCTTTGATCACTGTCCTCCCCAGGCATCTGTTAGGTTCAGGGGCCGCACGGAGCCACGGCCCAACCGGGTGGGGTGAACACTCATATCTCCCTTCAGACTCCCCTCTTCTTCCACCTTTAATCTCTCTCCTTTTCTCTCCCATCGGGATATGCTTGATCTTTTATTTACCTCATTTGCATCATATGTTTATTTCAAATTTACTTGAACTTGTCTCAGACTCCTTCTTAAAAACTCTCCTAATAGTTGCAGCACACAAACACACACACACACATACACATGCATGCACACACAGACACACACACTTAAACATTCACATACCAGTTCTAACTATTCTCTTTTCAAGGTGGCAAATAACGGCCAAGTTGAGCTCATTCTTTCATGCAACATTTTTCTATGACTATTCCTTCTTCTTCTTTTTATTCTTGCAGGACATGCATGAAATTCCCTACACCAAGTGTAGATCTCATGCATACAATCTCTGTTTTCTATCTCTTCTTCAACTTCCCCCTCAGCAGGTGTTGGAGCTTGTAGCCAGCACCTTAAGGACTACTGCAGATCCTTGGGGCTCTGAAGCAGTGTACGTAGTGTGTTATTCCTACTTACTGCCATCCAAGGAGTGCTGGGACCGTATGGCCTTTGCACCTTAGGAGTTCCTGTGGCACCCGTACATATCATAGACGTTGGCCGCGTAAAAACCTTTGACTTTGCGCAGTAGTAATCGGTAACTCAAACATTAAAAAAGAAAAAAAAAGAGACTAACTTGATGCAGCACTGTTTGCTGGTTTGACATCCGGCGCCAGAAGGACGATGACTCCAGCGCACTAGAAAGCCCTGTCACTCACTCTAATCTAATCTTTGATCACTGGGTAACAGGCTAATCTATTTCAAAGTTGGAAACAACTCTACATTCAAGCTATCAGAATGTGGCCCAATTGAAAGAGTTATGTGTGTCAAGATGATATTGTTGGTATTTCAACCCATGCACAAGGACCAGATGTAGTCATGACTTGCATTCAATGACTCAAACTTCTTATAATTTTCAATAGATTGCTTGACACTTCACTGTCATAGTGCTTAGCTAAATGAAAAGAAAAATCTTCTGTAATCAAAGAAGGAAGATTCAAAAGTTCTAAACTTTAACTAGTGCATGCCATTAATAATTGTTTGGTTAATTGTCACAACCTTCAACAGGTTTGATAGTAGCAAGCTACATGATTGAAGTGAAGACTGGAAATTTTAGATATTTGAATTTTTATACTATAAACAAATGAGGCTAATATTTACTGTTGTGTTCTATTCAATAATTGAATAACTAACTATATGTAGCTATACAAAAATATTTGTGTGTAGCGTTTGTTCCAATAATTAGTGTATTTTTACTTGATAGCTAGTGTATTATTAAATTCATACATTTTACAGATGGTGTGGTTGCTCTGTATAAGCCATATGGGTTACGCGTGCACCGCGGAGGTGACAGCAGAGGTCGCGAGCACACTCTCACTCTTCAGGACGTCCTGCCAGACCTATGCAGGGTGTTGGTGTCAGACCACTTACATCATGTGCACCGTTTGGATGTGACAACTACAGGTAACCATCACTAGAAGTCTAGGGTGAAAGCTTCAAACTCTGATAGCTTCTGACAATATTTACTAGTTTATTCAAAAGTCTTGTTTGCATGTAGTTAGTTACTAATTGGGTATTGTAAATTTCCTTGGATAAAGTTCCTGTGTGATTAACTGGGTCAAAGAAGGGCTTCTAGTTTTTCTCTATGAACTGGAAAAAATAATGTGGAAGCTCTCTGTTGACAAAATGTAAGTTATGTGTGTTATGGTAGATTTTTTATATTCATCACCTCCTTTCCTCTCCAACCTTCAGAAATTGTCAGATTTCCTCCATCCTTTTAAAAAATTACTGTATATATTTGTTTAAATATTTCAACTATTTACCACAAAAATTCTTTTGCTTGATAATCAACTCTTACATTGTCTATAGCTAACTTTTTCTGAGGCCTGCCTATTAGTCAGAGGTTTCATGTAAACCTATTTTAATTTTTGATCAGCTTGCAAGTCAATGCCAGAAAATCTCAAAAGTCTTGTTTTGTTATTTCAATGTGACCAGTAACAATGAATTTATTTTAATTTAATAGTCATGTTGTTTGAATTTTTATTGTTTGCATTTTGTGAAGTATGTCTTTGTTCCAGGAGTGCTGCTACTAGCACGCACTGAAGAAGTGGCTGTCAAATTGCGTAAAATGTTCCAGGAGCGCAAGGTTGTCAAGAATTACCTTGCTATAACCAAATCTGCACCCTCCATTCTTCAGGGTGGGTTTTTTCCTTGTGATGAAACAGTAGAATGTTTTGAGGAGCCATCAAGACTAGGATGTAGAAAAACTGTTTAACTGAGTACGAGAGAGATGGCTAAAGAGCTCTACATTTTGGTTTTGGACAGTTTGGGCATTGATAGTGACAGGATTCACAGCCAAAATCAATCAAGATTCAACGTTGATGGCTGCTTCCGAGGATCTGCAAGCAAGATGGCTTTACTGGGGGAATGAAATGTTGGAGATGCAACATGCTGCAGATCAAGACGTCGTTTGATAGGACAATAAACTTTTCTCTGTAAAGGCTGTGGTTAACTACCTAAACGATGAGGTTTGTGTCACCCTACCAACTAGGGAAAATTAGCTACCAAAGTTGTTGGAATATGTTTGAAGCTGCTGAAACCAGCCAGTGTCATAGTTTGGGGGCAGTTGTGCATCTGAGAGTGAAATCGCCCTATGTGTTCAATGAAGGATGGGAGAAAGAGAATCACAAGGGTTTACTATCAAATAATGGAGTAGCATTTTTTGTTGTTCTGGTTGTTAGCCACATTAAGAAGTAGCTGTTTTCACTCACGACCTAATATTTTTTGTTTATTCTAACACACAGCCTTGTAGCTGGGGCGTTTGAATCTTGCTACCCTATCCACCGCGTGTTGTAGAAGGCGCATAAAAGGGAGCCCCGTAGCGGGTATTAGAATTGTGCTAACGTTACTCTTGCGTGTCGTAGAAGGCAACTAAAAGGGGCGGGCCGAAGGAGCTAGGAATCCCTTTCTCTGTAAGACCCTTACTCAAGAAGGCAAGACAAGCAGGTGGAGGAGAGGCTCACGCCTCTCCAAACCTTTTTGTTAGGGTTCCTAAATGTGAGGCGGGGCTGTACTACGAATGACGTAAAGGGGAGAAAGATTGGTGAGAAGGAAGTTTGATGTGTTTGCGCTGAGCGAGACGAAATTGAAAGGTAAGGGCGAATATGAGTTTAGTGTGGTAAGTGGGTTGATGTGAGTGTCAAATTAGGCGTAGAAAGACGGGCATTTGTGAGTGCTTACGGACCTGGCAGCAAGAGGAGTGAAGAGGAGAGGGAACAATTCTGGACTGACCTGAGTAAGTGTATTGAGAGCTTTGGAGGTCAATTCAATGTAGTTGTACTGGGTGACCTTAATGCTACAGTTGGAGATGTAGTGGTGAAGAATGTGAATGGAAGGTATGACATTCCTGGTAGAAATGACATTGAAGTAAACCTGATAGGTCTGTGTATGGAGCAGGAGTTGGTGGTCGGGAACAGTTTGTTCAAGAAGCAAGTACACATGGGTAAGGATGACCCGTGGTGCAGTGGTGGAGAGTACACGTGGGTAAGGATGGCCCGTGGTGCAGTGGTGGAGAGAGCACTGATGGATTTTGTGCTAATATCGAGGAGAGTGGTGGGTAGGCTGTTGGATCTGCGGGTGTTGAGAGGGGAGAGGGGAGGAGTGCCTGATCGTCTGCTGGTGGAAGATAGATTAGGAGTGCAGCAGAAACGGGAGGGCAACAAACGAGCGAGTGGGAGGAGTAAGAGAGGTAGTGAAAGTGAGTGGACTGAATGTGAGAAGTAGAGCCAAGGAGTTCCAGCAGGCGTTGAGGGAAGAATATGACAGCGTGTGAGGACATGACCTGAGAGATGTGGAGGAAGAATGCGAGACGTTAAGGGATGCGTTGCTGAGATGTGCAAAGGTGTTTGGTGCGCGCTGTGTGGGCGGTTGCAGAAGGAAAGGTTGTGAGTGGTGGAACGAGGAGGTCAAACTAGCGGGGGCACGGAGAAGAGGAGCGTTTGAGGAGTGGTTGCAGGTGAAGTTGGTGGTGGCTTATGAAAGCTACAAAGAGAGAAGAAATGAGGTGAAGCGGGTGGTGAGGAGAGCCAAAAGGGACGCTGATGCCAGGTGGGGCAGATGGTTGTGCCAGAATTTTGAGAAGAACAAAAAGATGTTCTGGATAGAGGTGGAGAGGGTGAGAAAGGGAGAGACCGAAAAGGAGAAAGTGGTGGAAGATGAAAACGGCCAGTTGTTGTTGGAAAGTGGTGATGCACGGAAGAGGTGGGCCGAGGATTCTGACGAGTTGTTGAATGTCGAGGATGACAGAGAGGCTGACATTGTCGCTGTGGGTGGTGGTGCTCGGATTCCAGTTTTGGGAGCAAGATTTGTGGCGAAAATTTCCAGAGAATAAGTGCAGGAGGCGGTGGAGGTGATGCAAGCAGGGAACGCCCCTGGGTTGGATGGCGTTGCGACCGAGTGCCTGAAGAAGGGTGGAGTAACATGGTCGAATGGTTGGTGAGGTTACTGAATTTGTGTTCTGTGGCAGGCGTGGTACCAATTGAGTTGCACAGTGCCTGCATTGTTCCGCTATATAAGGGCAAAGGAGATAAAAATGAATGCTGCAACTCGAGAGGTATCAGTCTGTTATGTGTGGTTGGTAAGTTGTACGGGAGAGTGCTGATCATAAGGATTGGAGACTGTACGGACTGCGTAATAAGAAAGAAAGTGTGGCTTTAGGAGTGGTCGAGGGTGTGCCGATCAGATTTTTGCATTGAGACAGGTCTGTGAGAAGTAACTTGACAGAGGAAAGGATGTGTTCTGGGCCTTCATGGATCTAGAGAAGGCATACGACAGGTTTGACAGGTAAGCGCTGTGGAGGGTGTTGCGTTTGTATGGAAATGCTCGACGACAGTCGATGAGTAAAATTAGTGTCCCACTAAATGGAGAGCTCGTGAAGAAAGTTCAGTGTTTTAAGTACCTGGGCTTCCATGTGGAGAAAACTGAACTTGTGGAAAGTGAAGTGAAGGCGCGAGTGAAGGAGGGATGTTAAGTGTTGGGTGCACTAAAGAGTGTAATGAGCTGTAGGACGTTGGGGATGGAAGCA
Source organism: Gammarus roeselii (assembly GCA_016164225.1). Classification (NCBI taxonomy): domain Eukaryota; kingdom Metazoa; phylum Arthropoda; class Malacostraca; order Amphipoda; family Gammaridae; genus Gammarus; species Gammarus roeselii. Next base: position 5,609 of record SDVV010043705.1, read on the forward strand.
ACGAGATGGCTGTATGAGGGTGTTGTTGTCCCAACTGTGATGCACGGAGCTGAGACTTGGGGGGTGAGAGCAGAGGAGAGAAAAAGGTTGAATGTTTTCGAGCTGAAATGTTTGAGGAGCATGGTTGGAGTAACGCTGAGAGACCGGATCAAAAACGGCGTGGTTCGAATCAGAAAAGGGATGGTGGAGGAGTTGGAGGACAGAGTGGATTCGCGTGTTCTGGGATGGTTCGGGCCCATGGAAAGGATTGATGAAGGGAGATTGGTGAACAGGGTGATGAATGCGTTGGCGAGTGGTCGCAGGCTTAGAAGTAAACCGAAGTTTTGGTGGATGGATGTTGTGAAGCAGGCGTTAGGAAGGAGAAACATGAATATGGAAGTAGCGAGAGAGCGTGCAATGAACAGGCGTGAGTGGAGAAAGGTCTTGAATGGTTGATTTTGACGCTGCTCTGATGTGTTTTCCCGCCCTTGGCATCCCGTTGTCGGAATGGTCTTGGGCCGGTCACTATGACGCGGCGGGGGTAAACTAGTGAAAACTAACGGACCCTGCTGCTGACAACGGATCCTCGGACTGCACTCGTGACCCCGAGTGTGTGTTGCGGGGTTACCGGCCGGACCCTTCAGCACAAAAGGGCTAAGTTGTGTGAGTGTGAGCGTATGAGGGTGTTAGGTGCTCCTTGCCGTCAGCTACCCCCCTTTCTGGGAGATACGTCCTAGCGTCTGTATCTATATGTAGCTAATATAAATTCATAAGAAATAAATTGACCACACATGATGGATGATTCTGATCATCTAAGAAGAGTATTGAATGAACAAGGGAACTGGGAATGAGCAAATATTGAAATTATATTTTATGTCACTGCCAAAACCATTATGTTGCACCCTAGAATACCTGAACACATTAAGCTAATAAGTATTTTTTAACCAACTATTTATATAGGCAGCTATATGATACTGATAACTGCCTATTGATATCTCCTGTGGCTGTCTAACTGAGGCCACTTAGCAGTCAACAAATTGAGCATTGCACTGAGAAAAATCCTTGTTTTGAACTATTTTGAATTGACTCACCATCACTTTCTGGGTGTCCCTTGGGGTCATCAACATGTGTGACCGTAGTATTTCCTTTCTCATTTCATTCCCAGGTGTCATTGATATTCCTCTCAAAGAGGCAACTGTTGATGGAAAGCAGCGTATGGTCCTTCGACCGTCAGTTGAGGGAAGCAACCCGAGAAATCAGCCTGGCTTCAGAGCCGTCACCAAGTTCAAGGTTTGGCTACTAGCCACTGGAGGCTTTGTTAATGCAGTTCTACTTCTCGTTTTTCCTTTCCTGACAGGTACAACCACCAACAGCTAGTTATTGAATGAATGGTTAAATTTTATGCATCCTTCTTTTGTTACAAGCAATTCTTTCATAATCTGTTGAGTTTGGTCAACTCAAGAACAATTTCACTGATGTCGTTGGTTTTGTAAATGTGATTCTGTGATTTAAAGTATTTGAGTGATTATTATTCTAGACTGGAAAAACATTATCTCTAAACAGAGTTCAGTGTAAAGAGCATCATCTTTACTTAGCTGGTTGTAGATGAAAAAAATATCTTGATTAAACAGTGGGAATGCGATCACCAATGGCGTTCCATGTCACAAGTGTTTTCTGTGTTTCCTTGAAATGTAATGTCTTACAGACACTAGGCCGACGGCAAGGTGCAGTTCACACTCCTCTCATACACTTACTCAAACAATTTAGCCCTTTTGCGCTGAAGGGTCCGTCCGAGAGACCCCACAACACACCCTCCGGGTCATGAGTGCAGTCCGAGGTCAGTGTCGGACAGCAGGGCCCTACAGTGTGACTGGTTTACCCCTGCCGCGTCATGATGACTGAGCCCCTCCCCTTCCTCGCCCACGACCATCCCGTCTCTCAACGAGATGTCAAGGATGAGAAAGCACATCAGGGCAGCCTCAGAACTCATCCGTTCACAATCATCCTCCACTCACGTCTATCCAGTGCACGCTCTCATGCTTTTGCTAGCTCCACACTCAAGTCTCTCTTTCCTAACGCCTGTTCATTCACATCATCCATCCACCCAAACTTCGGTCTCCCTCTAGGCTTACGTCCACTTGCCTCTGCCTTAACAAACTTTTCAGCTGCCCACGAGGGAGCCTACCTGAGTCAGGTGGAACAACGCCATCAAGATGTCTTGTCTGCGGTGGCGGCGTCTGGGGCTTCGGTACCAGCAAAAGTCCCTCAACCCACCCTGTTTCATATCTTCGCCGTTGAGGATTGAGCCGTCTCTGCGGTGTTGACGTGGACCCAGTCTGTGCGCTGCCCGGGACTCAAGCTCACCGACACTTCCAAGACACCAGAGTTACGACATGTAATTTAATTGTTTTTCATGGATTAGTGAATAATCCCATAATTTCTCTCTGACAAAACATCCTTGTTCAACACGAGGTTAACCCTGCAAGCATCTGAATGAGGCATTGCAGTGTGACTGAAGGACATGAACACGCTGCAAGTTTCAATGTTTTGGTGTCCGCAATTAAAATTATACCATATGGGTGGCCATTTGTTAACTGTCTCTCAACCCACAAAGTTGATTCAGATAGCAACAAAAATACTCTACCCCACCACTAAGCTGGTCCCGCCTTTCTCATCCCCCACCTCCCCATGTGTAAACACGTGTGTGTCGGTGGGCATCGAGGATTTCGGGCGGTGCGCTGGCGCGGTTTCCACCACCACAGGTGGAAGCCGGGGCTAAGCAACAACAACACCCTTTTCACCAAGCTACCTTCATCCATCTTCACCATGTGCCCGAACCATCTCAGAACACGCAATTAATCAGTTCTGTCCTCTAACTTCTTCACCATCCCCGTTCTTCTAGCTCGCACCACGTCGTTATTGATCCTGTCTCTCAGTGCCACACCAGCCATACGTCTCAAACATTTTATCTCGAAGACATTCGACCTTCTTCTCTCTTCTGCTCTCACTCCCCAAGTCTCAGCCCCGTACAGCACAGTTGGGACAACTACACCTGCATACAACCCTCTCTTTGCTTCCATCTCCAAGGTCCTACGACTCATTACGCTCTTCAGTGCGCCCAACATTTTACACCCTTCCTACACTCGCGACCCCACTTCAGTTTCCACTAGTTCTGTCTTCTCCACATGAGAGCACAGATACTTGAAACGCTGAACTTCTTTCAATAGCTCTCCAATTAGGAGGACACAAATTCCGCTTGCATCGACATTTCTCGAGCATCTCATTACTTTACTGTTAGCCACGTTCATTCGAAGCTGCCTCCTCTCACACACTCTACCAAACTACCAAACCAGCCTACACAGCTTCTCCTCTGAATCTGCCACAAGTGCAGTATCATCTGCAAAAAGTAACTGGCTCAACTGCCTACTCCTTCCTTTCGTTTCCTATAGCTCCAAGCCACGTCAAAAAACGACTCGATATCATAACCTCAACTCCGCCAGTAGTACCCGACGAAGAAACCCAACGGCCTCTGCCCGTTTCAATACTAGATAAACAACAAATACAAGAGCCCATCAAAACATCACCGCGGGTCCTAGCAAAAAAGTACTTGTCATCAGTCCAGTCCGAGTTAGAGGCAATAGTTGCCACTCCGCTAGTTCAACCCGAGCAAACGGAAACGAAAGTCTCGGCTCAGACACATTAAGTCAAGAAAATTAAGTAAATGTGACTAACGGTACTCTTTAATGTTAGTATGTGAACGCTAGAAGTCTCCAAGACAAAATTGACGAATGAGGTATCCCTGCAATGAATGAATGTATCGACTTGACAGCTATCACGGATTTGTGGATTTACTTGAGCACCAGTCATTATTTAGGCGAATTTACTCTCCCCCGTTAATCACTATTTCACAAAGATACTTGGACTGTCTGAGTGTCCTCACCCAGCTTGAAACACTGCACTATGAACATCCAGTTCTAAGTAAAATGCAGCACGATCTCTTTGTGGTGTCCGAGACGGGTCAGGCAGTTGAATTTTGCTGGATCCCCGGACACGCGGGAATAAGAGGAAACAAACTTGCGGACTCGCTTGCTAAACTGGCATCTACTCACCAAGAACAATTTTTCGCAATACATTACCGCGTAATGTATTGCGAAATACATTACGCGAAATACATTACACAAACAAATACGCACACTCAAACACACGCATACCGGTCCTAACTATTTCCATTCGGGTGGCTAATAACAGCTAAGTTGCGCTCTTTCTTTCATGCAACCTTTTTCTACGACTCTTCTCATGCGTAAAATTCCCTACACCTTCTGTGATCTCATACATGGGATCCACGTTTTCCGTCTCCTCTTCATCTTCCTCCCAACAGGTGTTGGGGCGCATAGCCCCGGCACCTTAAGGACGACTGCAAATATCCTTGGGCTCTGAATCAGTGTGCTCTGACTGTCGATGAATAATATGTAGCCGCTCTCTCACAGAAGTAATTTCGATACAAATATAAATATATTAATGAATTCTACCAATCACCGTACTATTTTTAAGCTGCAATCAACATCATAAAAGGTAACATTGTTCTCTATTCTTCTCTTTGAGAACTCCGTCCATCTAAGTTTTGTACTCCCCCACTGAAT
>SDVV010043706.1:0-10227 GCA_016164225.1 Gammarus roeselii
AAAACAAACCGGACTATACGAAGCTGTCTAAACCTCTGACACCTGTGCGAATGAGGTGGTCCCTCCACCTCATTACGCACAGAAACAACTACTCATTTTACGAAGATACGCATTAACTCTATACTCTCTCGTACACGCTAATACGCGAATATGCCACAATTAAAATATGTACTGACTTCATCTTGACAAAGCTAATATTTTCGCACGCGAGGCCGTGCGGACTTACCTAAATCAACGACGGTCGCACCCTATGGGGGAGCCTATTATGACTCACGTTGAGGCTCTGGTGGAAATGAGGCCCAAATCAATCAATCCCTCGTCTGTGAATCTTTTTCAAAACTAAAAAAAAAATTATTCCCATGATTTGACAATTGATAACTTGGACATCGAAAGCGAGCATTTAGATGCTCACGAAGGCAGAAAATACGTTTAGGTTACGTTGTAAATAATTCAGTTCCAAATAACGCATTCTTAGGAGGGAAGTCGGATGACGTTCTGGATGACTGAATATCATGAAAACAGTATCCTTCATGAGCTTCAGTATAGCGTCAGATTCAATACAAATACACGCACATGTATCAATCGTGGTGGGTTGAAACGTATGACTTCAGACAGTGCCAAAAAATGTGATTGTGTTGATGTCATTTTCTTTGAATTTCATGAAGATTTTTTGATTGCAGGATTTGATATCGTCGAAAATAAACGAATAAAATGTTTGACGTTTATTAAAGACATACCTTCTGATGTTGTAAAATTTCATTTTCGTGGTCGATTGTATTTCAGGATTAGAATTTTGAATAGGAAGCAACACAATTCAAAGATGAGAAAACAAGTCTGGTAGTAGCTTCAGATACTGGGTTCGGATGAGGGTTGAATAACCACTGGGACTGTAAACCTATAACGGGCCGGTAAGCGTGCTAATCTGAAGTGATGACGTGACACATTCGATTACGTGACTTATTGTCGCTACATTCTATGTATGGAGCACATACCTTTCAAGTTTTTTTTTGTGTAGGGTCGCACCTGGATACATGGATTCCCCGCACTCATCTGCACAAACAGTAAAATTGTTAATTTTTACGTTAAATATGTTTGAAATGTACTAAAATCAAACTGTTCTGGGAATTCCAAATCAACTCGCTTTTGACACACACACATGATGCGGTACTCGAGTGGATGGATAATTTTCATTTCATATACCAGTACCCCTTTTTATATTTTATTACTTCTTCTTTCAGTGGCTCAATTATTTGTGTTATTTTTTCACGGAGATCAATTTTGTATTAACTCAAATATGTTCTGGTAGATGCCCGCAGGGGCCCTAGGTTGGACTGCGCGGTGTGTTGGTCTAGTAAAATCTACAGTGGGAGAATTTGCACTTTCGCGGGCGCATAATAAATGTTCGAGCACAGCTATGCGTTAAGGCGACTAAGTGATAAAGTGATGATGATTTTGATCTTGGAGTGTGATGGTCTTTCAAGGCATGCTATGACACTGTTCGTGGAGATCACTATGCTAGTAGAGGCAGGTCGAGGCCAGTGGAGACGAGTCGCCGGGGATGGCAATGAGTCGAGGCGTGTAGAGACTGGTTGAAATGAGGTGACAGGGAACCCGAGGTACTCGGAGGTCACGCGGGACCCAAGGGACTGGGGGACCCTTCTGGGGCCCTCTTGCAACCCTTTTAGACACCCTCGAAAAATTGTGGGACCCTCTTGAGACTTTTCAAAGCCCTGAGCACCTCTGTCCTCCTCCTCCCGCTGCGAAAACCTACTCATGGGAACAATCTAAATACGCAAGGCTTAAGTAGGCAAATTGTTCCTCCAGTCAACGTTTGTATTCGTGCAGAGGTGGAGAGGTGAGTCGATGCAGGTCAAGGTATGTCGAGGGCAAGTCGACTTGGCCGAACGACGAGCCGAGAATGGTAGAGGCAACCCGACACGGGCTGAGGCGAGTAGACGCGTGGGACTTTGGGACTCCCATGAGCTTATTTGGAACTCGAGAGACATGTGCCCACCCACCTTCAGCCCCCACGCTACACACGCTATCCCCTAAAGCAATGTTGGTGTGTGATCTCAATAATCTATGGAGGTATTTCAACCCAATATGTGCTTGCGCAGAGGGGAAGAGCCACGTCAAGGCGTGTCGAGGCAAATCGAATTATGGGACGACGAGTTGAGAAGAGTTGAGAGTGGTTTACACGAGGGGTCATGGGGGTGTCGGGGAACTGAAAGGACTTGACGGACCCTTCAGAAATTCTCTTCGGACTTTTTGGGACCCTTCTGAGATCCCTTGGAGACCGAGGGACATCTGCCTCTCCTCCTTCCCTTCCATGTTTTTTCTTTTTTTTCCATAATGCGGAAACTTGTCCGGTGATATAACCGAAGTGCAACTGAGCAAAAATCTGTTTGTAAGCCTTTGCATTAGATTTTAGTCGTCTAATTCTCGTAGCTATAAACCATGTATTTGTTGAATATTTATATTGACATAATCTTTATAGGTCTGGACCTTGTATTGTGTTACAGTAATGAAGTTTACCTAATCAGCGTAGCTATAAGCCTCACATTCTGTCCAAGCATACTACCTGCACGCACTAGCGTGCGTACATACTTCAATTGAAGAATCTATGACCTTCGTACCTCTAGGTGGAGCTTGCGATGACTCGCCTCTGGGTTCCGGTGTAAATTAGCTCCTAATGTAATGTAATATGCCATATCTCATTTGCCGAGCATTTGTATCTAATTGTCACACAAATCACCAAATAATATGTTGAGAGTCGATGCATCAGCGTTTCCTGCATTCATTTCCTTATCGTTTACTATGCCATATTGTAGCTGTCCGTTAACTAATGTAGTACCAATTCCATCGTATCCAAGACCAGTCATTAGTTGGCTTTTAGCTTGTGATTAAATATACTTGGATGGTAAAGTAGTTGCAGCCTTCAACGTGTGGAACAAACTTTATCTCTTAGTAATCAGAATGTCAAAATCTCTTTCGTGAATGACAGGTACACTGCGTTTTAAAATTATTTCATTATCCCGTGAATAGAGTGGAGCACGGAGGAAGAAACATGGGGCCCTCTAGGTATCCAGCTTTTTTGACCCCACATATCCTCTACACCGGAGGTACCATGTGTTTGGTCTGCAAAGTATTTGCGACAATAACAGATTTTATGTTCATTGCTGCGCTCTTGAACATTCTTTCCAGTGCAGCTTGGGTAATTCAACCTAAAACACTAACTCGTTCAATTGTTTGCTCACTTTTTAAACATTTAACAATTAAATATTTTTTCCTAATCAAACTAGCTATTATACTGTCAAAACCCGTTACAAGTTAGAATTATAGTAGTAGAGTGTATGTCGACGAAACAGCCCTGGAGATCCTGTCGACGAAACAGCCCTGGAGATCCTGTCGACGAAACAGCCCTGGAGATCCTGTCGACGAAACAGCCCTGGAGATAGGTGGTACGAAACAGCCCTGGAGATAGGTGGTACGAAACAGCCCTGGAGATAGGGACTACATATATGCTTTGTGAAGGAATTAGATAGGCGATAATTAGGGGGGAGCAAGACGCGGATGTGAAGGAATTAGAAATAGGATGACTAGATCTTTGAGCCTATTATCGAATGTAATTGTTATGAAGTATATTAATTTGTCTGACTCAGGCGCTGTATTTCTCGGACATTGTAGTTATATGTTGAGACAAATTGATCTAGTGGTCAAGTTAGTTAATGATGGTTCATAGAGTTACCAAGAACGCAAGTTTTTTGTGAGTCGGCCGATGTATTTGTTAGGATGTATGTTATTTGTTAGTGTGTCTGACTTAGTCGCTGTATATCTCGGACATTGTAGTTTCATGTTAAGACATTGATCTTGTGGTCAAGTTAGTCACTGATGGTACATAGAGTTACCAAGAACGCAAGTTTTTTGTGAGTTGACCGATGTATTTATTTGGATGTTTGTTATTTGTTTGTGTGTCCGACTTAGTCGCTGTATATCTAGGATAATATAGTTATATGTTAAGACAATTACTCTTGTGGTCAAGTGAGTTACTGATGGTACATAGAGACTGCCCGGGACGGGTGGGGAAGAGGGCAGGGGTTGACCGGAGTCAGGCGGTGTCCAAAACGTAAATAGAAGTGATTGCAATAGTTCAACCGCAAGTGGTAATTAGCTATGACGTTTAGCAATTTTATCTCTGGATGTGCGGTCACACAAAGATTAGTTTTCCATTCGGGAAAATTTCAGTTTCCTTACGGTATCTGGTTGCTTTCATTTACGATTGCCTACGTACGGATTATGTACGTTATTGTACGTTATTAGGTCTTGTCGATGCTGTATATGATTGTTTTAGCATATTTCGCACGGTAGGAGGGCATGATATATATTACTAGGTTGGTTTTTGAATGACTCAATTGAACAGAAGGCATTGCTTATACATACATATTAATGGAATAAAATACATATTTAGGTGAACAATTTTAGGGTTTTGGCACAACATTCACGCATGTTCGAAAACATATTACAGGTGGACAATCAATCATGGTTAATTATATATATTTATTTGATTTACATGTAATCATTTACATTGTTTTTCATGGGTTCCGTTACAGTTCTTTCCAATGCATCTTTTTCAATGCCTATTTAGGTGGACAATGAGACAATTTTATTATTATAATTTATATATTTTCATATACATAAGAGCATACAAGGATTATTTACATTTTATGAACATTTACAGGTTGTAACTTGTTGATGTTCACGGTCTTTCATCATTTCATGCAAAAGTCTACTCGTAGTATTTCTGCATATTTTCATTCTGTAGCCAATGCACCCTCAAGCGATCGACCTGTACCCAAACACTGTCATACGGACAGCAGGCTATGAGCAAGATTGTTATAGAAATTTAGGATATATTACAGCTATATCTGCAATATAGAACATTTTTTCAGGTATATTTTAGTGTTTTATATATCTTCTTTCATCCTGATACAATATTTGACGTGGTTATTATAGATATAGAACAGACGATTTGTTACAAACTTGGTCTTGCTATTTGGTTATTGTATGTTTATTGTAGGTCCATTCATCAATATTTATGACGAGTTAGAGAGTCCCCTAGGCAAAAACCTAGTTATGTTTATGGCTGTTTGTATGTGTAAACCGATTTACTTGGATGATTACCCTAGTGTATTACACTTTTTAATGTGAATTAGAGCAGAGTAGAGCATCTTATTAGATATTTTACATATGTTGTTGTTGTTGTAATTTTTTTCCCGCGACAATCATAGGAATGTATGTTTAAGAGGTGTAAGTCCGTACTGCATCTATGTGGAATTTTCGTAATGAACCCTACCACGTGTATAGTGTAACGTTTAGAAGACGATTTACTGGATGGAGGGCTCCTAGAGCATTTACGGTTTGGCTACCCTTCACCTGATGAGATATATATCTTCGATAGCTTAGGTACCTGTGTACAACTTCAATTAGCTTAATATCTATCACATTTTCAAGGTGGGGCAAGAGGCGTTTTAGAGCATTTTCAGTGCTAGTTCATTCGAGTTAAATTTAGGATATTGCAAACAAAGATTTATTATATATATTATTTTTATTGATAATAGATTTTGACACATTTTATATATACATAAATATATACATGGGATATCATTTATAGGAAAACAAAACTTTTTCACACCGAAATTTCGACGTGAGCATCTCGGCGAAACATAAGTAATGACTTCGACCTCCCTCTCTTGTGTTATCTTGATCCTTGGTACCAGTGCCACTCTGTGGGTTCTTTATCAATGATGTATATTTATTCCTTACCTGAAGCTGTCGACTCGTCATATCGGTGTAGGATTTATCATCTGGGTATGTTTTTTTTCTCTAATCTATTGGTGTTCTAGACTAACGCCCCTAGTACCCATTTTAGATAAACGTCGACCTTTGGGAGATGTGTATGCTACACTTGCAATCCTATCCATGTAACCAAAACTTTGTATTTAGTCTTCAGCGAGCTTTTTATGGACGCTAATTTTTTAATTACTTTTACATGTTTACGACATCGAATCGTTTCAGGTTTATTCTTGTTATTGCGCACATTTCCATCAATTATATTCCCGCAGATTTCCGAAATATACATTATTCTCCTAGCACTCAAACGTTTGAGACATGATTCTCTCTCCTCATGTTTCATTACCAATAATTTTGAAACAAAATCAGAAATACATTTGATTTTATTATGCAATTTTTCACTTCTTATACATATCACCCTTTCATAACCCTATTTGATATTTCGGTTCCCTTCAACGTTTGTACGTTTTTCTTCACATGACACATCCTCGATATCACAATCACTGATATCCATTCCACTGAAAGTATCCCGCGTTTTCCCCTTATTTTCATTATTTTCAATTTCGACTAAGGTTTGAGTATACTCTTCTCATTTCACCCAATCTTTATACGTTTCACGTTTGGTTGATACCGGCACCATACTTTCTTTTACGCGCGCACCCTGTTGAGCGTCGTATATAACATTAGATTGGAAACCAAAGTCCGGATTATTATGTTCTATCAACACAGCCGTAGCATCCTTAGAGCTTATATTTTTTCGCCCATTTTTAAGAGTATCATATTCAAGATAATGCTGTCCTTTCAGATGTTGCCAAAACCCGAACGTCGATCTTGATTTGCTTAATTTTATCTCCGCATCGCAAATAACACATACCCCCGTATTCTCCTTTTTGGTAAAATACTTCCATATCGTACTAGGCAACATCTTTCTTCCCTGAGAGCGGACCACTATCTGAATGAGTACAGATATGAGTCCATTTTTATACATACAGAATCGTTAGCGTCACTGCGTTGGCTCCTGTATGGGGCAGCATGTAGGCAATTACACACATTTTGTGCAAAATGGGTTACCATTCACTGCCAGATGCATATTACCCAATCTAACTAACTTAACCATGAATTATTTGTCATCGCTCGAGATTTTTCATGCATTTTATCACGGTTTGTTACCGTCATATACCGGCATTTTATCACGGTGTGTTACCGCCATATGCCGGCATATTCCGGTATCATGTAACTATATTCACGGTTTGATCCCGCCATATGCCGGCATATGCTGGTATAATGTAGGCGTATTCACGGTCGATGTCGGTATAATGTCGGCATTTACACACATTTTGCAAAAGGGTTACCATACACTGCCAGATACATTAATACCTACGCAACCTAACCTAACTCCACTTAGCTCTACATTTTGATCAATCCTTTGCAATTTGATACACACATCCAATTCTGATCTAGTAAATCATCATAAACCTAACATAACCTAACTTATGTACGGTATTCAGTCATTGATTTTTACGATGCATAATACGTATCCCCACTTATCTCTACATTTTGATCAATCCTTTGCAGTTTGATACACACATCCAATTCTAAACTTGTAAATCATCAAAAAATTAACCTAACCTAACTTATGTACGATATTCAGTCACTGTTATATTCAATGAACTTATGTACGATGTTCAGTCGTTGTTTTATGCAATGCATAACAAATATCTCCACATGTCTCTACATTTTGTTCTACCCTTTGCAGCTTTGATAGCTTACACCTAATTATTTCTTCTGCGCAATCAATCTCGACTCATATATGTTACCAGAGAGGTCAGTTTTTTTCAATCTTAGATGGATTGAATGTTACAAGTAATTCATAATTGTTTCCATCATCATACAAACGGGCTCTTCGTCTCATACTAGATCTACCACATTTTTTCGTCAATATCTCCTGACACTCATCCTTTGACGACTCGCATAGTTGATCTACCTTTTTTCTTTCCAATATTTTTTTCAAACTCTTCACGATGACAGCGTTTCAAATGTCTCCACACGTTACTCAGGGATTTATGTTTATTCAATTTTATTTCTTTCTGGCAAAGTTAACAGACCCCCTTCACCCCATTTCTTTCGAACAATCGAGGACTCAAGCTCTAACCCATCCTTCCACAACAGAAACCCGATTTTGACTGAGTATATTCTCATCAGACTCTGATTTATATCTCACCATTCTGTCACACATATACAGCATTTACCCAGAGATAGGTTTATGGGTACCGTTGCACCCCTTGAAATATATTCTCCTACCGACTTCAACAACTTTGAAGCTACCTCCAACCAACGCAATGTTTGCAATTTCATCGCTTAAACTTTAAGTTCTAGGATATTATAAACAATTGATTTAGTAATTTACATACTTTTATTAGTATTATTTACAGATCATGCTGACATCATCAATGACTTTTAACTCGTTTTTTCGATTACAGCATGGCTCGTACAGCCACCCATACCCAGCATCACGATGTTTAAGTTTCCTTCAAAAATCTATCATAAAATCCACCATATCTTTGTTGCGTATACCAAAGGCTGTTCCGTGCCCTTGAGTCCACAAATGTAATCCTTCTTCTTCTTGAACTTCAATTATTTGAAGCTTCTCAAATTCAATAGCGTTCTGTTTTTCATCAATGAGGAATTCTTTCATACGTTCCAGGTTTTCTTTGGTTCTTAGGAAAAAACCGTTCCCCAACAGTTCAGCTTAATTACAATCATGATGATTTTCCACTCGGATCATATCAATTTCGAGAGTTGTTTTCTTATTTCCCTTGAAGTTTGTTACATACGACTGAAAGCCGTCGATGTCAATTACCCAGAGCCGACTTCCTTTTTCCATCATCCATGTATGAATGTTATTTCCCACTCTTTTGATTCTTGTTTTACCCATTCTGAGATAACGGGTAGTTTCAACATTTGTCAATATTTGTTCGATCCGTCTCATATCATCTTCGGAGATTTATTCTTCCAAAACAAGTAAACTAATTTTGCCACCTGAACATTCATTGTTATCTATTTGAGGATGATCTGTCCGTCTCCGCTTGTCTTCCACGTAACACTGACTCCAATCACGTCATACAGCTTGCTATTATAATGCGTTTGCAAATCTTTAGGCCTATCATCACTCGCTTCGGCGATCAATTATGTATGTATGTACGTATGTACTCAAGTTAATTAATCCTGACTCATCACGATCAAGTCTTGTCGAATTTTTTATTCTTCTTTCCTTAATTTTATAAGGGTCTTGTTTTGGATTCTTCTTTCCCTAATTTTTATTAGGGTCTTGATCAGGATGAGTTTCTTGAGTCCAGCACTTGAAAGGGGCCGGCAGTAGCTTGTTGAGTATCATTGGCAATTATGTTATTTCATTCAAGGTAGCAATAGCTCCTATCTCATTCTCAAAAGTGTTCTGTAGGTTCCTATGTTGGTGGAGTTTTTCCCCATTTAGGTGAGTCATGATGGTATCCTACTCAAAAATGAATTGGAATAAAGTTAAAAACCTTCACTCAGTCACTAGAAAGTTAAAAATGTTTCCCTTGCAGTGAGGAAAAGTTGTAATGTTCAATTGACAGAAGTTATAAGTAATTTAATTATCCCGAAAGCAGCCACACTTGCTTTTATCATGAAAATAATAAACAACGTTGTGCACAATGGTTTGTCGAAAACCGTTCGTCGGTGTGTTTCCAACATACTTGATGGATGATTTCTGATAACTAATTTTTAATACTTTTTTGTGTTTGGGAATGACTCATGACATTGTATGCTGTTGTTCCAGAATCATTAATAACGTAATAATTCCCTGTTGTGCCATGTTTGTTTGTTTATGACTCTACCTTCATTTTCTAGGTCGTGTGTTTTATCCTTTTGCTATGGTAATTTTATACGTTGATATATACAACATTCCTAACATTAAATTTACATGATATCTACTATGTACACTACGGTTTAGATATACACAAAAGAATACACAAACTGTAATTATTTGGATTGACTGCGTGAATGTAGTGCGATTGCTGATCACTACAATTCCATCCCTTGTGGTTTGAGTTGAAGGGTTTGCTGCAGTACGCGTTGGAAAAACATTGCTGAAATATTTGTTAGATACAATAACAAACAATTACTTTTTTATATGGGTTCATTTGTTTTCATACCCAATTTGTAGACAATAATGTGATGTGTCTAGCGATGATCTACGTTCCGATAAAGGGCACAATTTACAGATGAGCGCAGCGCAACTCTCGAAACTACTGCAAACATACGTATTCGTAGTGTCATGGATGTTCGAACGCCCTTGCGGATAACATTACCGCCGTTTTATCCTGCCACTGCAAA
>SDVV010043707.1:0-10226 GCA_016164225.1 Gammarus roeselii
TTAAATGGATGCTACTCAGTGTTTTTTTCCTCGGTTCGTTTCGTATCTGAATGGAGTATCTTAACTTTGTATTGCCAATTTTGCTAATCTGGTGATCACTGTTCAGATAAATAACTACAGTAACTAATGAAGTAAAATAGTAATATCCAACAGACTTGCAGGGTTTTCAATTACAAGCAAGTTCATTAGTATGCCTAAAACTCTATTCTTTTTTGAATCGCACGGATGAAGTCATTTGAAATAATAAAACAATTATGCCATGTCAACGCGTCACACTGAACAGTAAGTTTCGTAATCCATTTATCGTTGAGTGTCCCAGTGCCAGAGAGTTTCGCTAAGTCTGGTTGACAAGCAATCAAGCCCTTTCAACAACCTCTGTGCTATGAATAGTTTCCCATTCTTATTTCAAGTGAAAGGGATCCGATCCACAAATTACTGGAAGGCCTTTGGCTTCACGGTCTTTATTAACAGCCGGTATCCGTGTGCCCATCAATGAAGGCTTGAAGCCTCCTACCTAGCTTGAGCTGCTCTCCCGTGGCCAATTAAGCTTGAGGGGCCGCTTTGGGGTCAATTTTACCGGGGAATTAAGCGCCGCAAACATCGGCTCCAACAAATGAGGAGATAACTACAGAACAGAAATTAACGAGCTTGTTAGTAGGACAGAGAGGAATGGAGATTGAAATGGAAGTGTGTTTTGGTATCTGTTGCATCCATTTTAATCTATTCTACCCTTTTGCAGTGGAAGAAAGCAAACAGTGAAGAAATAAAAGGCTCACGTAAATGGTACTCCGGGTAATTTACACCCTTTTCGGCTCTCCAAAGTGAAGCCTCATGGTAAACAATACGGTTTTCCAGAAGCAAATTGTTGAGTTAGTTGATTGTCGCGTGGCCGCATTGCAAAATCTCTTACAAAATAAATAGAATTGGTCAACTAGTCGATTGGCCAGGTAGTTGATATGCTAGGGCGCCATGGACTGTAGGAGATGAACTAGCAACAATTCGGAGAAGCTGTCTGAAAATAGTCCATCGATGGATATTAGAAATACCAATTGAAATAGAGAATGAAATTAACGGTGGGTCAAAAAGGAACAGACGTCAGAATAATTGTTATGCATGATTCTTGTGTCATTGTCTACTGACTGAAAATACGTATACGAAATATGTATCATGCATATTACCTTGACTATTTTTTTGCATGGGTTCCGAATACACAGTCCCGATGTCACGTTTACTCGCAGTTGCCTGAAGCGCAGGGCAACTCGGGATGCGAAATGAATGCAAAACGCCCAGTCGAAACGAATTCAAAGGGACGTGTTTGCATTAGAAAGTCAAAAACTTGCTGTCAGTTCAGCCTCTGATTCACAAATACTTCGAGAAGGAATAGATTCCCGCTGGCGACAGACAGATGTTGAGCAGGCAGGTGTCCTTGCTCCTTGTTTGGTACGGAATGTTTGACGTTGTCGAAACGTTTATCGAGACGCTCTATGCATTGCGGCTTATTGCCAGACGGTTACTTGTTCACTGATACTGTTCCTGGTTCTGCTTCCTCTGGTGCCTGATCTCAAAATTGATGATTTAATATGAAGGGAATTGTTTGTCAAGTATATGCGCGGTTTTGCCTACAGTTTTAACACTCCCAATTTTAACAATGAATCGGATTCTTGTTTCCGCCTGATGTATGCTTGCTATTGGTAATTCATCATTGTGCTGTGGTGTCGTACTTCCTCCGAATGTGACACATCGCTGATCAGTGGACGTGTGTAGTCAGAAGTAATCAACGTCGTCGACGGAGTTTGTCTTCGGCATGCCTTGTTAATAAGCGATTGCAGGTAGTTTAGTCCAACTTCAGGAAACTTGCTAGCGCACCGCGTGTAGTTCGACCATTCAACTTTTTATTCGTAATGGCCGACAAAAATTGTCGTAAGCAAACTGGTCTACATTTACCCTATATTCTTTGAAAATTCCAGCAATTGGAATTACTAAAAGTATTTTGATAGATAAATTCGGTAATAGGGTCAAATGCCTGCAACACGCTGATTAACAATTCGTGTCCAGTTATGCCCGGAAGGAATTGATCAGGCAGATCACCGGCTAGAGTATTCTCAAAAACTGAACTGCAACTCTTTAAATCTTAAGCCCAGCCCAGAGCGATTTTCGACACTGTCATTACTATGCATAAAAGATCGCTTCCATGAAGAATGAGTGGTATGTCTAAAGGAGCTTCATATTTTTTTTGTCCCCTGCGCCAATTTATGACCCGCGATTTAACATTGAATTAATCCATACAGACTCTATTTCTATATCCTTATGTGATTTTTTATGATATTCATAAACAAAACATTCAGCTCTTATCATCGACTCTCATTCCCAAAACATGTTTTCCCAGAAGTAAATGCAAGCTTGCGATACTTTATCGTTTCAATTGGAAAAAAAAAATGTCCAGCATCTGGAACTCTCAGTTAAGTTGCCTTTTAAGTTAGTTGTATCCCGTAACTATCATTTTCACTACGCTATTTTTGTGAGTGTCAATTAGTTGATAACCTCTGAGCCTTAACTCCGTTAATAATTTAGAGATGGAGATTATCTACATTCTTTAGCAGTGAGCTCCCTTTCTCGGGTCCTAAGCTCATCGAGCCCCTGTTCTTGTCTCGGAAGGTGTCCAGATCTTGTCACAGACTGTTCCACTAGCTGCATCCGTGATTTGCCCTTTGGTCGATTTACAGGCTTTAGCAGTGATAGTTCCCTTGTCAAGGCAGGGCAAGACACTCTCTATTGTTCCGTATTCCAAGCCGTGCCCTCTCATCTTCGAGTCTGACCTCCAAGTCTTGATGTCGAGGCCGATTTTTCTTCTCTCCAGTAACCAACTGTTTTCAAAGGGAGCACCCTGGCTCACTCTTTCCGCGAGGATGATAGATACATTCTCAGGTGGCCAGGGCCGAAAAAACTTGTACCAGAAAGGGTTGGCGAGCGGTGGCGCTTCAAGAAATTGACTGTTATTGACCACCTCTATTTCGAAGAGCAGACTTCATTATTGGACGGTGAATGTCAGAGTGAGTGGATTGGAACTTCGCAGAGCTAAGAAAACTTCAAGAACCTTAATAGGATCGATCCACTTTGTCTCTCTATTCCTGGAAAGAAATTCCTTATTTTAATTGACTGTAAAATAGGAGAGTTATTGTCTTATTATGTTGAAACTCTCATTTAGCCTTATTAGTTTGAAATCATTTATTAACGCCAAGGAAGGGTTGGGATTAGATATGACAATGTGTTAACAGCTGTTTACAAGTGTCTGAGGACAACAGCGGGTCTTTTACCTCAAACAAATTTGCCTTTTGTCGTCAGGGAAATTCCTTCTTAAGTAGAACTTCTAACAAAATAAAATGTGCCTATGCGCTACTTGTTGCTGTTGCAAACAATCAAGAAAGGCAACGGCAGAAGTAGGGAAGATTATTCCACGATTAAACTTGTAACAACTAAGATCATCACTTTATGAGTATTTCAATGTCCCACGATTTGGATTTGAGATTGTCCCAATTTCATTTCTAGTTAAACCAATAGTGACTGGTGTCATTGTAGGCACAATTCTGCAACTAGTAGGCGCTAATGTTGTGCATCATTTTAACCGTGCAGGTGACAATGCCGGTAACAATTTTACCCAAAGTAGTGTCAATGCCAGACACCATTTAGGATAAAACATGTTATTACAAACACCGAGCACAATTCCGAAATATTTGTATGATAATTAGCTGAACCCCTGTCAGAATTGGCCGAGCCGTGACTGGAACCTGAGGCTGAAGCGTGCGGGCTAAGGCGGATGAGAGAGCAATGATTAAAGTCTTTGAGATTAAGTGTTTGTGAGGTATAACCGGAGTGACACTGATAGATTGGATCAATGATGACGTTGTTCGAATTAGTACAAGAATGGTGAGGATGTTGGAGGACAGAGTAAATTCAGGGGTATTGGGGTGGCGCGGGCTCAAGGTGAGGATGAATGATCAGAGATTGGTGAAAATGTAGCGGAGATGAGTGAGCGTAGGACGAGAAGTAGACCTAACTTTGTATGAACGTATAGCGTGAAGCAGACATTGAAGAGGAGAGACCCCCATGTTGGTTGGAGAGAAAGCGCGTAATGTAAGTGGGTTGGAGAGGGATCGGCAATTATGACGCAGCTTGGGAAAGGCAACGAAACAGTCGGCCCCTGCTACTGTCATCTAGCAGCTCACTCCATACCAAAAGTGTGTGTTACCGGGTCCCGCCTGGACCCTCTAACACAAAATCCTAAGTTTTGGTATGTGTGTGAGTGCATGAGAGGTGTGTGTGGTGCGCCATGCCATCGGCCACCTCCCATCTCGGAGATTCGGCCTAGAGTCTGTAGCTCCATCAGTGACTTGAACGTTTGGATCGTATCGTTGCTCATAACTTGCTCCTGGAAATTTGATCCATTCTTCAACAACTCTGTACGTGATAAAGTTGCGAGTAGGTCGAAGGTGCAACGCTTAACAACGATTCCGTAACAATTTTGCCCGGTCACTTCATTTGCATCTAGAGTAAAATAATTAATATGCTAGCTCGGTGGCTGTTTTACGTGCCTTCATAATCTGCTTCATCGCTGAATTTACAATTCTCCCGCGGATAAAGGTTGAGTTTGAGATGTTTGACTTCGCACGATATATTGCTCAGCAAGGAGAAAAGTTTGGTAACATTACTTTGAACCTCATATTAAGTAATAACGTTTTCCTATGATATGGAAACCAGAATTGGACTGAATATTCGAAATTTTGTCTAACGAATGCATTGTTCAACATTGGTATACTATATGTACTTCTGTACAAGACAGTACGGTTCAAGTTTGATTGGATCGGCTTACACTCAAGTTTCGTTTGCACTTTTCTTGTAATCTTATTTCCGTGTTCAAACTCATAAACGTTAAAAAAAACGTTACTGTCGAAATCTTCCATGAATAATATGGCAGAAACTGAACCTAAAACAGATCTTTGAGGCATGACGCATGTTATATTACCCAAATGTTAGGATTCACCGGTAATTGCCACTTACATTCGTTTATCCGTGAGCCAGCATTTTATCAAATTGTTCCGGTCGCTCTAATACCGATACTGTGCAGTTTACTAACTTCAGTGCGTGAGGGACCTTATCGAACCCTTAGAAATCAAGGTATCGAACCTTTAGAAATCAAGGGATCGAGCCCTTAGAAATCAAGGGATCGAACCCTTAGAACTTAAAGGATATGACATCGATTAGAGGTCCTGCGTGGTCAATTTTAAACGATTCTGAAAAAAATTGCAGATGTTTGTCAGACAGGAACGATTGTGTCTTAAGCCGAGATGAGAGTTTATAAGAACAGATTTGTGTTTATAAATTCTGTAATTTCATTCGTAATCAAGCTTTCTATCAATTTGCCAAAGACTGATTCAAATCTGATTGGTCGGTATTGACTGTACACATAAGTCCGTTTTCTTTTAAATTTGAGCATCGTTGACCTTATCTCATTGAATAGGGCAAGTGCCATTGTGAGAAATTGGGTGGAAACATATGAGAGGGGTTCGATGATTTCACTCATAGTCTCCTTCAGTATTCGGGGTTGAAATTGCCCGGTGACTGGAAATTTTGTTACTTTTATTCATGTATATATTCAACAATTTGGTCAGGAAAAAAATCGAAGTTTGGGCTACGATTCGTCTTCCTGTTGGGATATCCGGATGATCAAGAATATCCGGATTTCCAATAGTAAACACATAAATGTCACTATTAGTCAAGTGCGACACTCAATACAGGGTCGTCTGTTTCTAGCTCATCTCGGTCGCTCATTCCCGACCGAGAGATGGTCCCAATGTCAGGTGAACTGGTGGGCACCCAATCAAATTGCAGTCGTTGAGACCACAAAACGAGTCATAACATTTTTCATTGTTGAAAGTCTCATCAAGGAGATTTTATAGAGTCATCAAATTCGCGATGAGACTTTTATTATTCAGTTGATAAACTACACAAGATACGATATGCCATCTGTTCGGCCCCCAGCTCTAGAAAAGTTTTTTTTGCTAGTGATATAGGGAAGATTTGTTTTGGATTAGTTATATCGCTCGCAATAACTTTGTTTTCATAACCTTATTGTGTGCGTTGCGAAACCTTCTTTAGAACTCTTCCTGGGAATTTTCATTCACTTTTGAGCTTCTCCGTACAGGTTTTTCTGATATGAAGAGTGCTATGTTTTCTTTTGTCACTGTAGATGCCGCAGATTTCTTTCCCAGTAGTTTGACTGATTGACTCCTACTGTTCGATCACTTGTTCAAGAGGGTTATATCATCTGACGCCATTGACTATCGTAAGCCAGTAATGTAACCAATTATAAAATGTGAGTGCGAGAATATAAGTGTTTTGGAACTGGAGTTCAAGCATCAAGCGCATAAAGTCATGGTCGCTAAATCCGAGTGGCTTGCCAACTGCATCCTTTGATTTCCAGATATTCGCTCGCACAAAATAGACGATCAAGAATATTGTGACCACCTTATGACGTCTCTGTCATTTGGGCAGTGGACGAATCGTCAGCATTATCGATCAGGCGTTGACCCGCCAGTCTGTTTTCAGATGTAGTGTATACGAATTCAATCTACTTATTATTTCTTTTCTATTAGGAGAAATGATGCGAGACAGGGTGAACTAAGGGGAGATAATTTAATCTAATTTCCAGTGCGACAAGTAAAGAGTCATCCATTCATACAACATCCGATTTTTTTCAATTTTCCATCATTAGGAACAAGCGTGTGAAAACCCGCCGGGGACTGCCTCATCAGCCGCTAGAGCTGGGAGCTGGGTCGTCTCACTTATCAGAAAAAAATAAAATGTAATTGTGGAGTAAATTAACTTAATGATGAACATTCCACAGGCAAATAAAAAAGATCGTTTAAATAATGATATGAACTGGGCAGAAAATGATTGATCTGTTATTTATCCATTCCATAGCATTGTGTAATGTAAATAAATACCTAATTTGAATGAACAGCAAAAAGCGTTCTCTTTATTCAACACGTTTTTTCTTCTTCTGAAAATTAGTGACGACATGAATAGCGAATCACCGAGAAAAAAATTTGATACGGTTGAATATTCTCAAACAGCTGAAGTTCTTATAATGATTAATTAGTACGCTCTCAATATAGGTCAAAAGAATGATGAAGCTCATAAAACTAAATTTTTTAGCTGTTAATCATGTGTGCGTGCGGTGCTGTGAAGCGTTATGCAGGCATATATTTTGGAGCAGTTGCTTCATTTCCTAGTTAGTAGGATCAGTCCTTGAGAACATTCCGTGTGGAGAATCCGGTCATTCATAATCCACAGGATATCACAGCTGGAAGAAAAATTTAGGTTCCCAGCTCCGATTTCTTTCTATTTGTTTTATATTCAGATAAATTTTAATTACAAAATCTCCCGTCATTGTACAAGTTCAACCAAGAATACTGAATTAAACTAAGACCGAAATCGACGAACCCCTCTCAGTAGTTTTCACCAAATCACTCATAAATGGCAATTGTCCGATTCGATGGAAAATACCCAGGTCAGTCCAACTTAAATGGATAGGGACTGTTGTGCCTTGGCAATTACCGCCGAATCAGATTCACTATCAGTCTTTGACGAATTGATTGATGAAAACGAATAGCGAGCAGCGCGTCGTACTAAACGGAGCTTTCTCCCTCTGGGGTTATGTGACAGCCGGCGTGCCTCACGGATAGCGAGCAGCGTGTCGTACTAAACGGAGCTTTCTCCCTTTGGTGTGATGTAACAGCCGGCGGGCCTCACAGATAGCGAGCAGCGTTTCGTACTAAAAGGAGCTATCGCCCATTGGGGTTATGTAACAGTCGGCGTACCTCACGGATAGCGAGCAGCGTGTCGTACTAAACGGAGCTTTCTCCCCTTGGAGTTATGTAACAGCCGGTGGGCCTCATGGATACAATCAAATAGGTTCAGTCCTTTTATTTTCTCGAACATTACCAATTTTGAAAACGATATGATGTAATGAGATAAGGTTGCTCCCGAACTTGAAGGTTAGAATGATGAAGTCATCACTTACTCTAGCACGAATATATCATTGCCGGAAAAAAACATTTCCGTCATTGAAGAGAACGAACCGGGAATCACCATTGGAAACAATTTATGAAGTTGCAATCAAGGTAACGATGCTGCTAAAACTTCAAATAAAACCCTAGGTAGTATATCCCGTACTATCTTGCACAGGATCAAATATACTATTCGTATGTTGTATAATGCATTAGTTAAACCACATTTCGAGTATTCAGTCCAATTCTGGTTTTCACATCTTAGAGCAGCAGTTATTACTTCCGATAAGGTTCAACGTAGTGTTCCCGAACTTATCCTCCTCACTGAGCTACAAATCGTACAAAGACAAACTTCGAAAGCTCAGCCTTTAGTCGCTGGTGAAGCGTTGATTCAGTCATGGCATAAAAAGTGTAGCAAATTATGAAGGACAATACAAATTCTAGATACTGACAGAGTGACCAGGAATAATGGTTTCAAAATCGTTGGTAAGCTTTGCGCCCTCAATAGCGCTCAACTTCTTCATGTATGGAAGAGTCGTTGAAGAATGAACACCATCAAGGGGTAAGTTTTAAATAGCAAAACAACTCAATCATTTAAATCACTATTTCAGATTCTCCCAGAAGGTGAGTGGCCCACGGCGATGCTCATCTCACAGCACACCTCTCATGCACTCATACACACACCAAACTTAGCCATTTAGTGTTAAAAGGCCGGCCAGGACCCGTCCCACGCATTTTGGGTCAAGAGTGAGGTCAGAGATGACAGCAGCAAGGCTTGTCAGCTTTCGTAGGTTATCCAATGCTGTCATAGGTGTCGGGCCCGCCCTCGCTGACTTCAATTATGATCCTCAACGCTCATCCATTGCACGCAAGTTCGTCAAATTTCCACTTGTGTCTCTCCTCCTCATTGCCTGCTACACGCCCCACATCTTCCCAAACTTTGGTTTACCTCTCTGCTCAAGTCACCTACCTCCGCGTGCATCACTTCCTAACCATCCATGTTCTTACTCGAGCAAAGTCATTATTTTGAACCAAACCCTCAGCATTACTTAAATTAGTTTATCGTCCTCCCAAGAGCATTGTCGCAGATGACATCGATCTTCACAACACCCTCGTCGATGTGGTCGGAACTTAAAACAGCATAGTACTTGAAGATTTCACTATTCCCGGCATCGATTGGGAAACAAAAGAATGTACGGCCACTGGCCAACGCCTGATTGAGTTTGCTGACGATAAGCTTACGACTCAAATGGTAAAGACACCTTCATGAGGTAGCAATATTTTTGATCTTATATTTAGTGTAATCGACTCTAATGTCACAAACCTCGAAGTTAAGGAACTCCTCGGAAATAGCCTCCACAACTGCATCCATTTTATGAATGAGCTCGAGTTCGAGTTGAAAACGTCAATTAACTGCGAAAAAGTCCTTAACTTTAGACTAACTAACTTTGATAGCTTATGAGAGGCAATAGCGTCAACAAATATAACCCGCGGAAAAGATGTCAATTAGTCGCTAAGCAAATTTTTGAGTGCACTTCAGAATATTGAAAATAGCCATGTCCCATGCATAAACAGGCGAACAGCAGTCAATCAGCCGAAGTACTGGAAATGAGAATTGCAGCGCCTTCAGTCGCATAAGAAAGCAAAGCACTCACACGAAGATGCTGCAAAAAATGAATACAAAATCAGCAGACGTATTTTTATGACGGTCCAGAAACGAAATAAAAAAAATACGAAACTGAAATTGCGGCCAACGACAAAACTAACTGAAAACAATTTTTCCGTTTTATATCGAGCTGAGGGCGGTGGTGCTCGGATGCCAGTTTTGGGAGAAAGACTTAATGCGGACATTACCAGGGAAGAGGTACAGGAGGCGGTGGACGCGATGAAAGCAGGGAAAGCCCCTGGTTTGGATGGAGTTGCGACCGAGTGCCTGAAAAAGGGTGGAGTAATGATTGTCGAATGGTTGGTGAGGTTACTGAACTTGTGTTTTGCGGCCGGCGTGGTACCGAGTGAGTGGCGCAGTGCCTGCATTGTTCCGCTATATAAGGGCAAAGAAGATAAAAATGAATGCTGCAACTCGAGAGGTATCAGTCTGTTATGTGTTGTTGGTAAGTTGTACGGGAGAGTGCTGATCAAAAGGATTAGAGACAGTAAGGA
>SDVV010043708.1:0-10226 GCA_016164225.1 Gammarus roeselii
CTAATTCCCCACCAGCATGGAAGCAAGGACCGCCTCTAATAACACCCCAAATAGGCTGCAACTAATGCAGGTGAGATTGGGTTTTATATAATCAGAGCCCTAGCAGGCTGCAACTAAAGCAGATGAGCATAAGTCATACATAATCACACCCCTAGCGACATTATGACCTGAACACGATCGTTCTTTCCTTGGTGCCCAACAACTCCCAGCCTCTGGTCATCGACAATGGAAGCCATTAGACCGCTATTTGGGTCCATTAAGTGACCGCTCTAGTCCTCGCTAGTGGAAGCCATTAGACCGCCATTCGGGTCCAATAACTGACCGCTCCAGCCCCCGCGAATGGACGCTGTTAGACCGCCATTTAGGTCCAATAACTGACCGCTCCATTCCTCGCTAGTGGGAGCTATTAGACCGCCATTTGGGTCTATTTACTGACCGCTCCAGTCCTCGCCAATGAAGGCGATTTGGCCGAACTTTTGGCCCTGCAACTGCGCTGCTCTAGTATTCGCTAATGAAGAACATACGATCGTCCTTTTGGTCCCAAAAACTGCGCTTCTCTGGTATTCGCTAATGGAGAACATTCGGCCGCCTCTTTGGGCCTAACAACTGACGTGCTCCGGTATTCGTTAATGAAGAACATTCGACCGCCACTTCGGGCCCTGCAACTGCGCTGCTCTGGTATTCGCTAATGAAGAACTTACGACCGTCCATTTAGTCTCAACTACTGCGCTCCTCTGGTATTCGCTAATGAAGAACTTACGACCGTCCATTTAGTCTCAACTACTGCGCTCCTCTGGTATTCGCTAATGAAGAACTTACGACCGTCCATTTAGTCTCAACTACTGCGCTCCTCTGGTATTCGCTAATGAAGAACTTACGACCGTCCATTTAGTCTCAACTACTGCGCTCCTCTGGTATTCGCTAATGAAGAACTTACGACCGTCCATTTAGTCTCAACTACTGCGCTCCTCTGGTATTCGCTAATGAAGAACTTACGACCGTCCATTTAGTCTCAACTACTGCGCTCCTCTGGTATTCGCTAATGAAGAACTTACGACCGTCCATTTAGTCTCAACTACTGCGCTCCTCTGGTATTCGCTAATGAAGAACTTACGACCGTCCATTTAGTCTCAACTACTGCGCTCCTCTGGTATTCGCTAATGAAGAACTTACGACCGTCCATTTAGTCTCAACTACTGCGCTCCTCTGGTATTCGCTGATGGAGAACATTCGACCACCTCTTTAGGCCCAAAAACTGTACTGCTCTGGTATTCATTACTGGACAACATTAGACCGCCCTTTTAGGCCCATCAACTGCACTGCTCTGGTATTCTCTACTGGAGAACATTCCAACGCCTCTTTGGGCCCAACAACTGCGCCGTTCTGTTATCCGCTAATGGAGAACATTTGACCGCCTCTTTGGGCCCCACAACTGTGCTGCTTAGGTTTTCGCTTATGGAGAACATTCGACCGCCTCTTTGGGCCCAACAACTGTGCTGCTCTGGTATTCGTTAATGGAGAACATTAGACCGCCCTTATGAGCCCATCAACTGTGCTGCTCTGGTATTCGTTAATGGAGAACATTTGACCTTTTTTTGGTCCCAACAACTCTGCTGCTCTGGTATTCGCTAATTGAGAACATTTGACCGCCTCTTTATGCGCAACAACTGTGCTGCTCTGGTATTCGCTAATGGAGAACATTCGACCGCCTCTTTGAGTCCAACGACTGTGCTGCTCTGGTATTCGCTAATGAAGAACATTCACCCTCACTAACTAACGTCCCTTCGACAGTGTTCTACACCCTCACTCCCTAACGTCTCAGCAACAGTGTTCTATACCCTCACCACCAAGCGTATCTCCAGCAGTGTTCTACACCCTCACTACCTTACGTCTCTCCACCAGTATTTTACACCCTCACTACCTAATGTCCTTCCAACACTGTGTAAACAAGTGTATTAATTTGTGATCTATTGGTTTAATTTAGATTTGGATCTTTAATAAAGCCGTGCCCATACTACCTGTCTGTTCCTCAGAAATTATTTACTAGTATACTGACTTTTAACACTTCAAATGCAACTGGTTGTTGTCATCGCACAACTGTATTTGAAAACGTATTTCCGCACTATTAGGATGGTTCTGTTAGACTGGCACACTGTTAGGATGCAGCTCTGGTTCGTTTACCTATTATTTTAGCGGTGCGTGTTTACCTGCCTGTCTTCATCAGCATTCTAATGTGTTCTTGGTATTCAAACAATCAGCATTTTTAAATTAAACCTGTTTGCAGTAGCAAAATTTGAGGGAATTTGGAGTGGGCAGTATCATTGCACAAAACTCTGAAACCATAAACCAAGCAGCCACCATTTGATCTAGAAATATTGTGTCCATGTTATGTTGTCAGTTTACTTATTGGAGAGTTTGTACCGACAAATATCTCAAATGAACTCAATACAACTCAATACTACTCAATACAAATGAACTCATTACCCTAAAATCCATCCCGCATAAGATGTAACTTGCACTAACGCGCCTCCGACAATTATCAAATTAAATCTAATCAATTCAATTAAAATTGAAATCAAATCAATGAACGGGAGCGCTACTGCCAAAGTTCAACAACAAGATTATGAAGAATTTTTGTATCTGTTATTACTCTAGTTCCATTTGAAAAAAAAAGTTACAACAGGTTATGCAAAATTATCTGTCTGTGTACATTTGCATCAATCTTAATCAAGTGGAAACTTCTGTGACTCAAAAACTAGGAGCAACTGTATAAGCTATTATCTCTCTAAGGGTGCCCTCACGCCTTTCCCACCTACCCCGCGCCCCTAAAAATGTTGTCAGAGTCGATCTTCCGCTACACCTCAACCGTATTTTAAGATGTTACTGGTATTACGATTTTCCACATTGCCAAATGTGACCGGTTCTTTGTAACAAAACCACAAGTATCTTGTAACAGGTAGGATCATTGTACTGTACCACTTTACATCTTGCAGCTTAGAATCTTGCTACGATTTCATAACACCCTACTTACTGAATTGCAATTATTTTTTCGTCCTCTTCTGATAACCCACCGGTCATGTCTGGTACAAGGTTGGTGCCCAGAATCATGATATAATTCCTTCATTGAGAAGCAGATGGGAGCAGCTACAAGTTGGTTTAGCTTTGCATTCAACCCAAATCCTGCAATAGGAAGTCCTTGCGCTAACGCGCATCCGTCGATACGCGCATCCGACTCGCCTTTGTATTATTCCCATTGTAATTATGTTTTTGAATCGTCGACATGATCGTCACATCCCGAATCTAATTTTAGTATTGCATTCATATCTGCTGTCTACATTAGATCACAAAAAATAGAAATCAAACTAACGGTCCATTTTCCCACCGGTAAATTCTATAACAGTCCAAGATGGTTCAGGCTATGCTAGAATATGGCATCTGCCACATCTCGTACGCCCCCTAACTAATGGATTGCTAAAGTTCTTCTGGCTCTGCCAGGACTTTGCGTAGCAATCCCTCAAATTGTGAATGAAAGACATTGCGCTGTATATTTTGTCAAGCGGCAGAGAGAAACATACAACTAGAAGCACAAATCAGTCCCGCCTCCGATGGCTCATCAAAAACAGAGACAGTCTTATCCAATGGCTTATCCATAATAGAGACAGTCAACATAGATGCCCGATTGATATACAGCTGTTGAATTAAAATTGGAAAACGTGCTGAAACAATAACACAAATTTAAAGGTCTGATAAACAGCGAATTAGCAGCAGTCGAAGAAACTGTCGAGGCCACCCAAAATCAAGTGAAAGAACTCCAAGTGCACCTAGACTCCGAATTTGTCAAGAAACTCTCGGCTCTAGACGCTGAGACATACGATCGTAATAAGCCGATAAAGAACTCAGTCAAAGAATGCGAGGCAATGTACTCAACTGTAGTAAGTGGGAGGCAGCCACGCTGTGACAATGCAACACACGTTGGACCACAATTCCACCACTTTCGACCCAGTACACGTGACCGATTCGATGTATTGCCCGATGAAATGGACTTGCAGAATACAGAGGAAATTATTGTGACTGGTGAATACGATGTCACCTCCTTCAAATCAAATCAGCAAAAAGGGAGAATTCAACTGATAATAATCGACAAAGCGGATTTGAAAATTGACGAGGTCGAAAGCATAATCACATTGGAAATGATATATTCATCTAAGCGAATTATAATACAAGTCGGAGCTAAAGACGCGTCGCAGATGGAATCGACATGGAAAAGGTAAAAAGCCATGCTAAACAACATCAAATCTTCACAAACGATCCTCCATGTCACTGGCATCCTGCCCCATCCGAACCAAAGTATGTACACGTTAAGCAAGATGTTTTTATTTAACAATCGCCTAGCAGCTTTCTGCAAACTCAGAAAATCTCTTTCCCGGATCATTGGGATACGATGATCGACCCAAATACAATAACTTTAATAGAATCACCATTAAGGCTCGCAATAACACGTATGGAGATAATACTATAGAAAACATCCTTAAAAACATCGGCGCTGGACTGTTCAATGAAAGTAAGTCAAAAAATGTAAACGATATCATGCCAACAACTCTGCCAGCTGTGCCCGACGAAACGACACAGTCACCTCCTCCCACTTCAACACGAGATACACAACAAATACAAATGCCCATCAAAACAACACCACAGGTCCTAGCAAAAAAGTTTCTGTCATCAATCCAGTCCGAATTAGAGGCAGTAGTCGCAGCTCCGCTAGTACAACCCGTGTAAACGAAAACGAAAGTCTTTGCTCCGACACAAAACCTCAGAGTAGAAACAAAATAAGCCAAGCAAAGCAAGTCAATGTGACTAACGGTACTCTCAAATGTTACTACGTGAACGCTAGAAGTCTCAGACAAAATCGAAGAATTAGGTATCTTTTTTTTTCATTGAATGAAAGTATCGACATAATAGCAATCACTGAATTGTGGATGAAATTGAGCACCAGGCATTATTTAGGCGAATTTACTCCTCTCGGTTACTCACTGTATCAGGAAGATAGACAAGGCCGAGAGGGCGGAGAAGCGCTGTTTCTTGTGAGAAACACTCTGCAAGTATTAGAAGTCACCATTCCAAACAACAGGCACGACTTAGTATCAATCCAAATAGCCGGTAAACATAAAAAATGTCAAATCACTCTCGTCTATCCCCGTAAAAGCAAGGTTGCAGATGATATCGATCTTCACGACACCCTCTTCGATGTTGTCACAACACAACACATTATTGTGCTTGTCGATTTCAATATTCCCGATATTGACTGGGAATCAGACGAATGTAATGCCACCAGCCAACGTCTGATTAATTTTGCAGACGAAAAGTTCATGACCCAAATGATAAAGACACCTACAAGAGGTAGCAACATTCTTGATCTCCTATTCAGTGCACGCGACTCTCATGCCACGAACGTCAAACAAGGCGAAACACTCTGAACTAGTGACCACAACTGTATCCGTTTTTTGGTAGGGCTCGAGTTGAAAACATCAACAAACTGCGAAAAAGTCCCTAACTTCAGATAAGCTAATTTTGATGGCTTAAGAGAGTCAATGGTGTCAGCACATATAAACCTCGCACAAGATGTCAATCGATCGCTTGACTTTTTGTTGACTGCACTTAAAAATATC
Source organism: Gammarus roeselii (assembly GCA_016164225.1). Taxonomy (NCBI): domain Eukaryota; kingdom Metazoa; phylum Arthropoda; class Malacostraca; order Amphipoda; family Gammaridae; genus Gammarus; species Gammarus roeselii. The sequence goes on from SDVV010043708.1 coordinate 5,667, forward strand.
GAACATGAGCATATCCCGCGCAAAAACAGGAGAACATCAGCCTATCAGCCCAAGTACTGGAAAGGAAAATTGCAGCGCCTTCATTCAAGAAGGAAAGCATAGCATTCGAAAAAGCAGAGACATCCACATGACGACGTAGCAAAACATGAATACAAAATTAGCAGACGAGATACAAAGAGGGTCCTGAAACGTAAGAAGAAAGATTATGTAACTGAAGTTACTGCCAATGCCAAAAATAATCCGAAACAATTTTTTAGTTATATTTCGATCAAAATAATGCAAAATTTGTAATAGGTCCTCTCGAAAACGATGTTGGTTAGCTAGAAACGGATGACACCAAAATGAGTGTTCTACTTAAAGAATACTTTTGCTCTGTATTTACGGTAGAGGATTAGGATATTCCTAATCCTGAGGATATAATAGCGGCAAAACGAATTGAAGCCTTCACCACAGTGAACTTTTCCCTCGCCAAAGTTATTGAATATATAGATAAATTGAAAATCACCAAATCTCCAGGTCCAGACCAATTTCACCCAATCTCTCACAAATGGCACCCGCCCCTCTAAATGGAAAGAGGTCAATGTTACCCAAATTTTTAAAGGAGGGGACATAAGGTGTCCCGGCATCTACCGTCCAATTAGTCTCCCCTCAGTCATTGGCAAGTTGATGGAAAGTTTGACAACTGATAAAATTACAGATTTCACAGAATTGAACAAATTGATCGGTGACTCCCAGCATGGCTTTAGACACATCCGTTCCTGCCTTACGAATCTGCTACTCTTTTTCAGAAATATAATCGAAATCCACGACACAAAATGTCCAATCGATATAATTTACCTGACTTTATAAAGGCCTTTGATAAAGTCCCCCACAAGCGCCTAATTAGTATATATTGCACAGCATCGGTATTCGAGGCGAACGTAACAACTGGATAAAATGCTGGGTTACGGACAGACGGCAGCAAGTTGTTCTTGACGGAGCTTCCTCCCCTTGGGTTAATGTTACAAGTGGCGTGTCACAAGTGGTGTGCCTCAAGGATCCGTGTTAGGGCCAGTTCTCTTTATAATATTCATTATCGATCTCGATAGCAACGTACTCTCAAACATTAGCAAGTTTGCAGACGATACTAAGATCGGAGGAAAAGTGATAACAGAACTAGAGTGTCAGCAGATCCAACTAGACTTGAACAAAATTGTTGATTGGTCAGAAAAAAAGCAAATGAAATTTAATGTAGACAAATGCAAAGTTATGCACATTGGTCCTCATAACCCCAAACACGAATATTCAATGTCTGGAAAGAAACTCATTCCCGTCACCGAAGAGAGAGATTTAGGTGTCATCATTAGTAACGACTTAAAAGCCGCAAGCAATGTAACGATGCTGCCAAGAAAGGCAACAAAATGCTAGGCATACAATGTTGGTCCCCTCACCATGCAGGGGTTGATGGTACAATGTTGGTCCCCTCACTATGCAGGGGATGATAGTACAATGTTGGTCCCCTCGCCAAGCAGGGGATAATAAAACAATGTTGGTCCCTACACCATACAGGGGATTATAGTACAATGTTTGTCAACTCGCTATTCAGGGGATGACAGTACAATCTCGGTTCCCTCCCCATACAAGGGGATGATAGTATAATGTTGGTCCTCTCACCATGCAGGGGATGGCAGTACAATGTTGTTCGCCTCACCATACAGAGGGATGACGGTACAATGTTGGTCTTCTCACCATACAGGAAATAATAGTACAATGTTGGTCCCCTCACCATATAGGGGATGACAGTACAATGTCAGTCCCCTCACCATACAAGGGATGATAGTACAATGTTGGTTCCCTCACCATACAGGGGATGATAGTACAATACTGGTCCCCTCACCATAAATGGGATGACAATACAATGTTGATCCCCTCACCATGTAGGGGATGACAGTCCAATGTAGATCCCCTCACCCTACAAAGATGACATTACAATGTTGTCCCTCACCATGCAGGGGAGGACAGTACAATATTGCTCCCCTCGTCATGCAGGGGATGACAGTACAATGTTGATCCCTTCACCATACAGGTATGACAGTGCAATGTTGATCCGCTCACCATGCAGAGGATGACAGTACAATGTTGGTCCCCTCACCATGCAGGGGATGACAGTACAATGTTGGTTCCCTCACTATACAGGGGATGATAGAACAATGTTGGTCCTCTCACCATGCAGAGGATGACAGTACAATGTTGGTTCCCTCATCATGCAGGGGATGACAACAAGATGGAACGTCTTCATCACCGAGCAACAAAACAATTTAGGAATTGAGAAGTGACTCGACGAACATAAATATGTCTCACTTGCAATAGACGACTTGGAGATCGAGGTACAGAAACCTTCAAATACCTAAAGGGTTTACTTGACCTGGACTCGAAGGCCTCTTTCAGAAAGATTATAAGTCGAGGAAAAAAAATAATGGACAAATAGTGCAGCTAAAACACTTCAGAACATGATTTGTCAAAAATTTATTTCCAATCAACATACCAAAAACTTGGAACTGCTTACTACATAAAGAGGTTAATTGTCGAGAGACACTGGTAGACACATCCTCCCTACTGAGTTTAAATGACAGAAGAGCTGTTGCCGCGAAAAGTGGCAACCTCTGTTGGAGCATTTAACGGCCAGTTATTATGAATGATGGGCGCAACATCTAGGCTGGGGTAGTTGCACTTTACTTTCCAGCCCGTCTCAGGTCTGCTACTATACTCTGCTATGGTATACTGAGTGGCAAAGTGGTCTGAGCATTTGCCTGTTAAAGTGCTAGTCAAACACTGTTTCATGATTAACACACCGATCTTCATTCCACTACTTTCCATTGATTGGCAACCGCTCCCAGCGTTCTTGATTTCATTTCTTTCCGGTGATTAACAGTCATTCCTAGTGTTCTTGATAAAATGTACGTCCATTGATTGACAACCAATCGTTGCGCTCTTGATTGCATTAATTTATATTTATTGACAACCAGCCCTAGCGCTCTTAATCACATTTATTCCCCTCAATTGGTAACCAATCCAAGAGCTCTTGTTTACATTTATTTCCAGTGATTGACATCCAATCCTAGCGCTCTTGATTACATTTATTTCCAGTGATTGACAACCAATCCTAGTGCTCATGATTGCATTTATTTTTGTGGATTAACATCCAACTCTAGCGCTCTTGATTGCATTTATTTAGATTACATTTCTATTTCTTGATTGACGACCAATCCCATCGCGTTAACAATGATAAAAGTCGAAACCGGATGAATGTCGGAGACCTGGAAAACTCATTTTATGTCATCAATGAAAGGGTCTTTAAGCATTGCCACGTCTTGGTGACAAAAAGCCATAATGTAGGGTATTAAATAGTAACAGGTCTCGGTGACACGAGACAATGTTTTAGGTCACTAAGCAGTAGCAGGTCTTGGTGACACAAGACAATGTTTAGGCCACTAAGCAGTAGCAGGTCTTGGTGACACGAGACGATGTTTTAGGCCACTGAGCAGTGGTAGGTCTTGGTGACACGAGACAATGTTTAGGCCACTAAGCAGTGGCAGGTCTCGGTGACACGAGACAATGTTTAGGCCACTAAGCAGTGGCAGGTCTCGGTGACACGAGACAATGTTTCAGGTCACTAAACAGTGGTAGGTCTCGGTGACACGAGACAATGTTTTAGGCCACTAAGCAGTAGCAGGTCTTGGTGACACGAGACGAGGCTTTAGGCCACTAAGTAGTGGTAGGTCTTGGTGACACGAGACAATGTTTAGGCCACTAAGCAGTGACAGGCTTCGGTGACACGAGACAATGTTTAGGCCACTAAGCAGTGGCAGGTCTCGGTGACACGAGACAATGTTTTAGGTCACTAAACAGTGGCAGGTCTCGGTGACACGAGACAATGTTTTAGGCCACTAAGCAGTAGCAGATCTCGGTGACACGAGACAATGTTTTAGGCCACTAAGCAGTAGCAGGTCTTGGTGACACGAGACAATGTTTAGGCCACTAAGCAGTGACAGGCTTCGGTGACACGAGACAATGTTTAGGCCACTAAGCAGTGGCAGGTCTCGGTGACACGAGACAATGTTTTAGGTCACTAAACAGTGGCAGGTCTTGGTGACACTAGACAATGTTTTAGGGCACTAAGCAGTGGCAGGTCTCGGTGACACGAGACAATGTTTTAGGCCACTAAGCAGTGGCAGGTCTCGGTGATACTAGGCCAGGTTGAAAGTCATCAAGCATCAGCGCGTCTAGATAGCCCCATTTTTCAACGCGTTAAATTGAAATTCCAGTCGATCTGCAATGTCTGCTTATAGAACTTATTTCCCGTGTACCTGCAAACAGGGGATAACCGAAACAGGGGCAAACAGGGGCAAACCGCAACAGGGCATAACTGAAACAGGGGCAAACAGGGGCTAACCGAAACAGGACATAACCGAAACAGGGGCAAGCAGGAACTAACCGGAACAGGGGCGAACACGGGCTAACCGAACCAGGGGCTAACAGGGTCTAAACGAAACAGGGGCAAACAAGGGCTAATCAACAAGG
>SDVV010043709.1:0-10226 GCA_016164225.1 Gammarus roeselii
ATTGAGTCACTAATATATAACTACAGTATCAGAGAAGTACAGCGTCCGAGTCACTATCAAATAACAAACATCCTAAGCAATACATTCGATGAAAGATACAAATATCTTACCATCCTAATTCCTACACAATTAACATATATCCTATTTCCTTCATAAATAACATATATCCTAAATCTCGTAATTCCTTCACAAATAATATACCTCCTAAATCCTTCACAAAATAACATACATAGAGTCACTAATTATCCAGGGCGACTTTCGCAGAGCGACTTTCGCAGAGCGACTTTCGCAGAGCGACTTTCGCAGAGCGACTTTCGCAGAGCGACTTTCGCAGAGCGACTTTCGCACAGATATATACTACTCGTGTTCTGTTCCAGTCTTGTATACGAGTTGTATTACAGAACAGGACAGTTTACAAGTGTTTACAAGTGTAGGAAGACAACAACAGGCCTTTTGGACTAAATAGGTTGCCTTTAATAGCAAGAGGATTAGTTCAGAAGCAGAACGTCTACGAACGCTTCATGTGTCGTTTCTGTTTTTGAAACATCAAGGAAAAGAACGGTTAAGCTAATTAACGGCGATTCATGAAGAATTTATCAATTAATGACTAAATCGTTTCGATTGTATTGCTGTTCCATTCTTCGACGCGGGACGTCGATTGAGAAACGCTTCCCAACGATTTTGTGTCCATTATTCCAAGTCACTCCGCTCGCATCTAGAGTGAAAAGGCTAATTTGGTCAACGTTTTCTTTCCCCTGCATAATCTTCCTCACCTCGTTCATGTCACCTCTGACTCGATGCTTCTCTATTGAATAAAGATTGAGTTCATTTAGTGTCTTCGTACAATTTTTGGCTCAGCAAAGTAATATGTTTGGTACCCCAATCTCAAGGGCTGTTTTGGTGGTATTATGACTACTTACAATGCATTTGTTAGACCGCATCTCGAGTATTCCGTATTTTATTTTATTCCGTTCCGTTATAAAATTAGAGAAGGAGCATCGTAGAGACGTTGCTCCTTCTCTAATTTAAAAACGTCTTTTAAATAATATGGAGACCGGAATTGAACAGAATACTCGAGATGCCGTTTAACAATGCATTGTAAGTAGTTATAATACCACCAAAACAGCCCTGGAGATTGGAGCACCAAATCAGCCCTGGAGATTGAGGCACAGAAACAGCCCTGGAGATTGGGGCACCGAAACAGCCCTGGAGATATGGGGTACGAAAACGCCCTCACCGAAAACGACCTGGTGATTGTTGTTGATTGTTTATGATTACGTGTAGGATTTAATTCTTTTTTAATAGTATACTTATATAATAATTCATCAATCTTAATATTTGGTGTCACAGGCAGCGCTGTTTTTATTTTTCAATGGGTATTTATTGCTATTCTTTGCTCGACCTATAACTAATTTAGGGTTTTTCAGTGACACTTATAGCGTTGTGATAGGATTTGTTAATAGGTATTGTAAAGGGTAAGTATTATTGTATGAATTAACGTTTGAGTTTATTGCTTTGGTATATCCGCAAAAAAATGTTAGCCTGACACGTAGGAGGTTGGCTTTATGTGTAGAATTTTATTACTTTTAATATCATATAATTATTTAAATATCATTTTACTTAGTTTTGCAGGCACTGCTGTAATTTGTACTTGCTTTCATTGCTCGCACATCAACTAATTTAGGGTATTATGTGCTGCAATTATGTGTTCACGTATTTTCTATCCGTATGACTGTGGACAATGAAACATACATGTTGAAGTTTAAATTTTTTTTTATACATAGTAGCATGGCTACAAAGGAACACATACATATTAGGAATATTTTCTTCAATCTATTTTCAGTATCTTAGCAGCGGTTGCAGGGGTATACGTTCACGCATTTTAAATCCGTATGACTGTGGACAAAGAAACATACATGTTCAAGTTTATATTTATTTATTTATTTATAACATAGCATGGTTACATATGAGAAACATTTTCATCCTAGGAACATTTAGAGACTAAAACCTGTAGAAGTGGATGTACTTTCATCATTCACGCGCTTACAGTAGCAGTCAATTGGAAATGATACCACTGGCTCGCTAGCGTAGCAATTACCTCTATTCGTCACTGTCATACATAGACCCAATCTCGAGACGCACTCCACTCGTGACCCCGCCTAACAGCGAGATATATATGTATACATCTTTGATATTTTAGGTAACCGAGTGCAATTTCGATTGCACAGTATTTATCGCATTTGCAATGCATGGCAGAAGGCGCTGTGCAAGCCAAGTTGCATAACTGCAATTTCATTGCTAGGCATTCGAGTTAAATTCAGGATATTGCAAACGATCATTTATATGATGTATTTTATTGATAATAGATTTGTAAAATAATTTTTTTTAGGGAATTATATGGGTTTAGAATATATAGAACAAACCTATGAATCCAACTACGGTAGCCGGTAACTGTACGAAACGTAAGTAAGGTCTCCGGGTGTCCCTCTGGTCCTATCTTAATTGGAGGCGTCAGAGGCATAATACGAGCTATTTCTCGGTTAGAGGCGACACCTTGTAAAGCAACGATAGATCGTCTATTGTATACGGTAATTTGATTTGCGTTTTTTGCTGTATTTAGATCTTTTTTATTCTAAATAGTATTACTTGTTTATATTAATTATACATATATTTCTTTCCTACGGATTTATGTGTTGGGTATACTTGACCACTTGCTTTTTGTTCACTATCGCAAGTTTGAGCTGTAATGTTTCCGACTGGGTATCAGTAAATAGCCCAATTCGGACAAATTAAAGGTTGAAATGTATCTGAGTCAGTAAATTAGTACACTTTCTCGATGAATATCGAGCTCTACGTAGCGCAATTAAGTGATGATATATAGATAGGATAAATAGAGATGGGTGGGTCGGTACGTAAAGTGTTTAGTTGTTACATTTGGGTATTTATTGTGGATCTTGATTATTTACAGAATGCAAGTGTTACTGATTTATATGAATAAAACTACCCCGGTGTGGCAGTCATTTGTTCATATCTTGCAATCATGTTTGTAGTATTGTGATGTTTTGCCTATAACCAGAAATGAATGTTTGTCAAGTTAGGCATGGTCATCAGTTTTCTTGATAGTTATGAGTTTATTGATTGGGATGTTAGTGTGGAGAAAGGCCTGTTCTGTAGAAATGTACTAGAGATGTATGATTTATCAATAAAATTCTACATATTTTTATTTACCATGTAGTTTTAATGTAGAAGAACTCATTTTATTATTATTGTGTTGATGTATTGACTCATTCGTTAGCCGCTACTGTTTCTTGTTGGTAGGTCCGTTAACTATCTGTTTTTTGTTGTTATAGCTGTTTGCTGTGCCTGTTAGCTTGTGTTTATAGTTGGTCAGCCTTGCTAGTATGTCTGTCTATATGTTCCAAGCCATCATTTTTCCCGTGTAGATTCCATTTTCTGCAAGACGATACGTGATTTTTAGTCTTGCAATATAAGGATTTTGTATTTTCGGTATGACCGTTATGCTGTTATGTTAGTATATAATCTTAGTCATGGACCAGATCACGTGGGATATTGGAGTAGGATTTATTACCTGGGTGTGGTAGGGTACACCGTATATCATAGATAATCATTGCTTACAAGTGTTTACAAATGTAGGAAGACAAGAACAGGACTATTGACCCAAACTAGGTTGCCTTTTTGTAGCAAGAGTGTTAGTTCTGGAGTAGAACGTCAAAGAGGCCAATTGGCCTAAACTAATTTGCCTTTTGGTAGCAAGAGGATTAGTTTTGAAGTAGAACGTCTAAGAGAGCGTCGTGTGCCATTTCTATTTTCTATATAACAACAGGAAATGGAACGGTTTAGCTATTTATCGGCGATTTATGTAGAACTTATCGAGCCGCGACTTAAACGTTTCGATTGTATTGCTGTTTACAACCTCCGCTGGAAGTTTGTTCCATTCTTCGACAACTCTATACGTGAAGAAATTGCGCGTAATGTCGAGTGAGAAACGTTTCCCAACGATTTTGTATCCATTGTTCCTAGTCACTCTGTTTGAATCTAAAGTGAAAAGGCTCGCTCGGTCGACGTTTTCCTTACCCTTCATATTCTTCCACACTTCTATCATGTCGCCTCTGACTCGACGTTTCTCAAGCGAATAAAGATTGAGTTCACGAAGCCTGTCTTTGTACGATTTATTCCGCAGTGTGGGGATGAGTTTGGTAGCTCTACGTTGAACCTTATCAAGTTTTACGACGTCTTTTCTAAGGAATGGAGACCAGAATTGAACGTCATACTCGAGATGCGGTCTAACAAATGCATTAAATAACTTGAGCATACTGTGCTGGTTTTTGTTAGAGATAGTGCGGGATATCATACCTAGCATTTTGTTGCCTTACTTGGCAGCATCGTTATATTGCTTGCTGCTTTTTAAGTCGTTACCAATGATGACACCTAAATCTCTCTCTTCGGTGACGGGAATGAGTTTTATTCCAGACATTGAATATTCGTGTTTGGGGTTATGAAGACCTATGTGCATAACTTTGAATTTGTCGACATTAAATTTCATTTGCCACTTTTTTGACCACTCAACAATTTCGTTCAAGTCTAGTTGGATCTGCTGACACTCTAGTTCAGTTTGCACTTTCCTCCGATCTTAGTACCGTCTGCAAACTTGCTAATGTTTGAGAGTATGCTGCTATCGAGATCGTTAATGAATATTATAAAGAGAACTGGCCCTAACACGGATCCTTGAGGCACGCCGCTTGTAACGTTACCCCAGGGGGAGGGAGCTCCGTTAAGTACAACTCGTTGCCGTCTGTCCGTAAGCCAGCATTTTATCCAGCTGTTAAGCTCGCCTCGAATACCGATGCTGTGCAATTTACTAATTAGGAGCTTGTGTGGAACTTTGTCAAAGGCCTTTTGAAAGTCAAGGTAAATGATATCGATTGGAAATTTTGTGTCGTGGATTTCGACTATATTTCTGAAAAAGAGTAGCAGATTTGTAAGACAGGAACGGTTGTGCCTAAAACCATGCTGGGAGTCACCAATCAATTTGTTTGACTCCAAGAATTCTGTAATTTTATCCGTTATCAAGCTTTCCATCAACTTGCCAATGACTGAGGTGAGACTAATTGGACGGTAGTTGCCGTGACACTTCTTGTCCCTTTTTTTAAAAATTGGGGTAACATTGGCCTCTTTCCATTTAGAGGGGTAGGTGCCATTTGTGAGAGATTGGGTGAAAATGTTTGATAAATGTTCGGCGATTTCGTTTCTAGTCTCTTTTAGAATTCTAGGATGAATTTGGTCCGGACCAGGAGATTTGGTGACTTTCAATTTATCTATATATTTAATAACTCCGGCGGGGAAAAGTTCACTGTGTTGAGGGCTTCAATTTGTTTTGCTGCTACGATATCCCCAGGATTAGGAATATCCTGATTCTCTAACGTAAATACAGAGCAAAAGTATTCGTTAAGTAGAACACTCATTTTGGTGTCGTCCGTTTCCAGCTCACCAACATCGTTCTCGAGAGGACCTATTACAGATTTTTTTTTTGCTCGAAATATAACTAAAAAATTGTTTCGGATTAGTTTTAGCATTGGCAGCAATTTCATTTTCATAATCTTTCTTCTAACGTTTCAGGACCCTCTTTAGATCTCGTCTGCTAATTTTGTATTACTTTGTCATGTGGATGTTTCTGCTTAGCCGAGTGCTTTGCTTTCTTTTGTGAAGGAAGGCGCTGCAATTTTCCTTTCCAGTACTTGGGCTGATAGGCTGTTGATTGCCTGTTTTTGCGTGGGTTATGCTCATGTTTGATATTCTTAAGCGCAGTCAAGAAATAGTCAAGCGATTGATTGACATCTTGTCCGAGGGTTATATTTGCTGACGTAATTGACTCTCTTAAGCCATCAAAATTAGCTAATCTGAAGTTAGGGACTTTTTCGCAGTTTGTTGATGTTCTCAACTCGAGCTCTATCAAAAAACTGATACAGTTGTGGTCACTAGTTCCGAGTGGCTCGCCTACTTCGACGTTCGTGACATGAGAGTCGCTTGCACTGAATAGGAAATCAAGAATGTTGCTACCTCTTGTAGGTGTCTCCACCATTTGGGTCATGAACTTATCGTCTGCAAAATCAATCAGACGTTGGCCGGTGGCCGTACATTCGTCTGATTCCCAATCAATGTCGGGGAAATTGAAGTCGCCAAGCACAATACTATGTTGTGTTGTGACAACATCGACGAGGGTGTTGTAAAGATCGATATCATCTGCAACCTTGCTTTTTGGGGGGCGATAGACGAGAGTGATTTTAACTGTTATATGTTTGCCGACTACTTTGATTGATACTATGTCGTGCCTGTTGTTTGGAATGGTGACTTCTAATATTTGCAGAGTGTTTTTCACGAGAAATAGCACTCCTTCGCCCTCTCGGCCTTGTCTATCTTTGTGAAATAGCGAGTAGCCGGGAAGAGTAAATTCGCCTAAATAATGTCTGGTGCTAGATTTCATCTACGATTCTGTGATAGCTATTATGTCGATACTTTCATTCAACGCAAGGTTACCTAATTCTTCGATTTTGTCTCTGAGACTTCTAGCGTTCACGTCGAAACATTTAAGAGTACTATTTGTCACATTGACTTGATTTGCTTGACTTATTTTGCTTCTACTCTGAGGTCTTGTGTCGGAGCCAAGACTTTCGCTTTCGTTTACACGGGTTATACTAGCGGAGCTGCGACTACTGCCGCTAACTCGGGCTGGATTGATGACAGGAACTTTTTTGCTAGGACCTGTGGTGGTGTTTTGATGAGCACTTGTATTTGTTGTGTATCTCGTGTTGAAACGGGCGGAGGTCGCTGTGTCATTTCGTCGGGTACTGCTGGTGGATTTGTTGGTATGATATCGTTTACGTTTTTGACTTATTTTCGTTGACAAGTCCAGCGCCGATGTTTTTAAGGATGTTTTCGATAGTATCAAGTCCATACGTGTTAATGCGAGCCTTGTTGGTGATTCTATTAAAGTTTTAGTACTTTGGGTCGATCCTAGTATCCCAATGATCCGAAAAATAGATTTTATGGGCCTTACAGAAAGTTGCTAGGCGATTGTTAAGTGAAATCATCTTGCTTGACTTATATCTACTTTGGTTCGGATGGGGCAGGATGCCAGTGACATGGAGGTTTGCGTGTGAGGGTTTGATGTTGTTTAGCATGGCTTCATACCTTTTCCATGTCGATTCCGTCTGCGTCACGTCTTTAGCTCCGACTTGTATTATAATTCGCTTAGATGAATGTATCCTTTCCTTTGCGATTATGCCTGCTACCTCGTCTAGTTTTAAATTGGCTTTGCCAAGTATTTTCAGTTGAATTCTCCCTTTTCGCTGATTTGATTTGAAAGAGGTGATATTGTAATCACCAATCACAATAATTTCCTCTGTATTCGGAGAGTCCATTTCATCGGGCAATACATTGAATCGGTTACGTGTATTGGGTCGAAAGTGGTGAGATTGTGGTCCGACGTGTGTTGCATTGTCACAGCGTGGCTGTCTCCTCCTAATTACAGTTGAGTACAGTGCTTCGCTATCTTTGACTGAGTTTACTGTCGGTTTAATATGATCACTTGTCTCAGCGTCTAGAGTCGAAAGATTCTTGGCAAATTCGTTATCTAGGTGCACTTGAAGTTCTTTCACTTGATTTTGGGCGGCCTCGACAGTTTCTTTGACAGCTGATAATTCGCTGCTTATCAGATCTTTAAATTCGTGAAATTGTTTCAGCCCGTTTTCCAATTTTAATTCAACAGCTATCAATCGGGTCTCCGTGCTGACTGACTCTGTTATGTATAAGCCATTGGATGAGACTGTCTCTGTTTTGGATAAGTCATCTAAGGCGTGACTGATTTGTGCTTTCAGTTGTTTGGTTTCCTCTGCCGCTATACAAAGTTTACAGCGCAATGTCTTGCATTCCGTATTTGAGGGACTGCTACGGAAAGTCCTAGCAGAGAAAGAAGAACTTTGGCAATCCATTAGTTCGGGGGCGTACGAGGTGTGGCAGATGCCACATTCTAGCTTAGCCTGAACCATCTTGGACTGTTATAGAATTTACCGTTGGAAAAATGGACCGTTAGCCCGAGTTCTATTTTTTGTGATTTCTTGTAGACAGCAGATATGAACTCGGTACTATAATTAGATGCGGGATGTGACGAATATGTCGCCGATTCGAAAACGGAATTAAAACGAGAATAATACAAATGAGAGTCGGATGCTCGTATCGTCGTATGCAAAGCTAAACTAACTTTTAGTTGCTCCTATCTGCTTCTCACTAAGGGAATGATATCATGGTCCTGGGCACCAACCTGGTACTAGACATGACCGGCCGAGTATGAGAAGATGACGAAAAAATAATTACAATTCAGTACGTGGGGTGTTATGAAATCGTAGCACGATTCTAAGTTGCAAGATGTAAAGTGGTACAATGCAACGTATGTGGGCAATAGCTTATTGTATGCGGGTAATAGCTGATTGTACGTGAGTAATGGCTGATTGTACTTGGGTAATAGCTGATTGCACGCGTATAATAGCTGATTGTCCGTGGGTAATAGCTGAATGTACGTGGGTAATAGCTGATTGTACGTGGGCAATAGCCGATTGTACGTGGGTAATAGCTGATTGTACGTGGGTAATAGCTGATTGTTCGTGAGTAATAGCTTATTGCACGCGGATAATAGCTGATTGTACGTGGGTAATAGCTGATTGTATGTGGGTAATGGCTGATTGTACGTGGGTAATAGCTGATTGTACTTGGGTAATAGGCGATTGTAAGTGGGTAATAGCTGTTTGTACGTGGGTAATATCTGAATGTTCGTGGGTTATAGCTGATTGTACGTGGGTAATAGCGGATTGTACTTAGGTAATAGCGGATTGTACTTGGATAATAGCTGGAAAAGTTAATTTAAATATGACCTGAACAATGAGAGCACACGTGAAAAACTATATTGCCTCAGCACAAAGCGTATGCTGGCAGAAAACACGTAAATATTCCACTGTCTTGCATCTAGCTTCAGATGTAACTTCTAAAAGTACCATGAAAAAATTATTGTGTTACTGGTCGCCTAACGACTGCCAACAATATGTCAATAATGGCGACAATACTTATCAAGTATTGATTTTTACATACTATTATTAGCACTGCCTTGAAGGAGTCAGGTTGAGCAATTTAAAGCCCATGTTATTGAAGGGGTCGCAGTATGCGGTGAAGGAATGAACGGCAGCGTAGTGGAGGATGAGAGGCGGTTGAGGTTGGTAGGAGGCCGTCTTGCTGTTAGAAGGTTACAATGGCGGAAGGCTCTCACTGGCGGGAGTCTCTTACTGGTAGAAGGCTGCATTGATAATAGCCATGTTGTTGGAGGGGACTTTATGGTGCTTCTTTATCGGCACTATTAACAATATTTCGGCGAGTGTCCCGGTCAGCTGTGATGAGTGTGTCAAGTCAGCTGAGAGGCGAGGCGGGGTAGGGTGCTGGCGGGTGTCGTTGGCAAGGCAGGAAGGCTGTGGTCACTTGGGAGAGGGGGTAGTGATGGGTAGGCCGTAGGGGCGGGCTTTGGGGTAAACAGGATTGTTGGTTAGGGTAGAGTAGATAATCTTATTTACCTATTTTATAGTTGTTGTTGTTGTATGATTTTGAACGGTTATCATTGGAATGCATCTGTCTTTGGTATAAATTCGCCTAAATTCCTGGAATATTGGGTATACAATTTGCTTATTTGGATGCAATGGTCCAAAATATTGGTATGTTTTACCTCTCGACATTGGATTTGGGTCCTATTTCAAGTTGTCTGGAAGAGCTAGTCTACCGAATTTGTATAGAGTGTTTGTGTTAAAATAATCCATTAGTTTAGTGTACACCTCAGTTAGGTTATCCGCTCGCTTGTCTGTACTAGACGCTTTTTCCGGCATGTCATACTTTTATAAATGTATGTTAACCGTTTACAGTTTGTACAGTTAGAAATATTGATTAATTCAGGCTTTGTAATGCGATTTCGTTCCAATTCAGAAAATCTGACTTATTCGAGCGTTCACATTATCCGCTCTAGCATTTTTCATTAGAGGTTTGTAATGATGGCCCAAAACCTAACCCATCCTAACCTAACCTAACCAAACTAAATATATTTTTGCCCGTTTTCATTCATGTGTTATGTATTTCTTCATTGATCAAAGCTTTATTCATATCAAACCTCTCCCCTT
>SDVV010043711.1:0-10226 GCA_016164225.1 Gammarus roeselii
TACATATCTATACATATATAATGACCGGTCTCGGTATTAAACCTAAGGCTTCAGTTACAAATAGTATCTGGCTATGACACCAGTACGGTTAAAATGGTACCCGGCATTGGCACGTTCATAGTTGACGTGGTGCCCTCCATTAGTACTTGATCGTTGCAAAACCGTGTCCAGCACAAACACCGGCCATCATTGGTTTAGCGAGCAATAAATCTGAGTCAATCTCAGCCACTGGTTTGAGTGATTTCGATTATTGTCGTTAAATAAAATTGTCTACTGCATCCTTTCCCTTTGTTGATCCTTTACTGCAGATGCCTCCCAGATACATGCTGCTCTCATAGAGGGTCTACAGCCCTTTGTTGATCCTTTACTGCAGATACCTCCCAGATAAATTCTGCTCTCATAGAGGGTCTACAGCCCTTTGTTGATCCTTTACTGCAGATGCCTCCCAGATACATGCTGCTCTCATAGAGGGTCTACAGCTCTTTGTTGATACTTTACTGCAGATGCCTCCCAGATACATGCTGCTCTCATAGAGGGTCTACAGCCCTTTGTTGATCCTTTACTGCAGATGCCTCCTAGATACATGCTGCTCTCATAGAGGGTCTACAGCCCTTTGTTGATCCTTTACTGCAGATGCCTCCCAGATACATGCTGCTCTCATAGGGGGTCTACAGCAGAACTAGTCTTCCTACTAATAAGAGGCAACCTATTTTCGGCCATAAGGTCTGTTATTAATTTTTACCACTTCTTCAAATCAAAACCAGATTGTCGAGGAAGTTGGAGGACCGAGTAGATTCACGTGCTCTGTGGTGGTTCAGACTCATCATGAGGCTGGACGTGGGGAGATTGGTGAAAATGGTGATGAAAGCGGTGGTGAGTGGGCGTAGGCCTCGAGGATGAATGATGATTTGTGGATGGATGGCTTGATGCAGACATCAGGAAATGGAGACAACCGTATGGAGGTGGAGTGAGAGCATACAATGGGTCTGCATGAGGGGAGAATAACTGTGAAAGAGGGAGTTTTGACGCGGCCTGGTGCGCATACCCGCCTTCGACTATCCAGTTGAGATGGACGTGGGTTAGTAAGGGCCCGCCAACTATGACGGCGCAGCTGTTAGGGATTCGACTTTGCATCCATTTCTATAACGGCCCCTTCTATTCGTAATCGATGAGTGGAAGAACTCAATTATTATTATAGTCAAGCTGTTTTATTTCTTTGTCTTGTTGTAAATTGAGGCCGTGCTCAAAATTATCTTAAAACAACGTAATGAAATGTTCAGCATTAAAAAAAATTATCTGCTCCAATTTCCCTCAAACCTCTGTGCCATCCTCTTCTCCGCAGTTTTTCCCTTCTCACAGCCTCCCGACCCGGTAATTAGCCCTTGACGTCGCAGTAGTAAATAGCCTCGTCCCCATCCTTCCTTTATCCACCTCTCAACACGACTCTTCACTTGGCTCCAGCGATCATGTTTCTTCCCGTCTCTGCCGAACAGAAGCTGTGTTCTGTAGAGGGGGCCTGGACCCCTGATGGCTCGCTGCCAGCTCTGACCCGTCCAGACCCCCTCAGAAGACCAAGGAGGTAGGATAAGGTATGCACAGTAGCTTTGACAAAGAAGGACAATATAATTTTGGCCCCTCACGATTCTGTGAGAGTGGATAATGTCAGACATGTATCCAATGTATCCAACCTTCCCATTTACTGTCTGATTGGTTTGGTTGAGGAATGTGTTGCCAAGAACAATCAACTAAGCCAAGATGCTCAGCCAAAAGGTTGGCATTCATCCTATTTGAAGCTTCCTAGCACTTATTGTAATTTTCGTTACTGGCTACAGATAAACATCTCAAATAGGTGGTAAATATAATAGGAGATTGTATCATGGCTACAGATCAGTGCTAACTTAAGCGTCAACGTGTAGCTGAGGCTACTACCAACGACAATCCACTTCACCTAGACGAACAGGATGTTTGTATGCACCCTATTTGAAGCGCGCTCTGGTGGAAGGACCCAGAGTTGGTAATTAATTAATGTATCTCTATTGAGATTTATGTTACTGCATCATGTCTCAAAATAGCAGCGAAATAAACTAAAGCATTGTGTCTTGTCTATTTATAAACGCAAGGCAAGATTTGTTTAAATTGAATAGGATAGTCGTTGCTGCAACATGACGGACGGGCCAAATTCGACGGATGGCCGACTGTCGTAGTTGTTATCTCAAAAAAAAAAAACTTCTGTCAGATGGAGAGAAGCAGTTAACCGATTAACATAAGATGGCGTAGGTATGCATCATGAGTAAGCATCTTATGTAAGCATCATAGGTAAGCATCATAAGTGAGCATCATATGTAAGCATCATACGTAAGCACCATATGTAAGCATCATAAGTAAGTATCATAAGTGTTACGATAGCTTGTAAATTCATGAGCTGAAATACTGGAAGCAGCAGCTGTTTTAAAAAATGGCTGCAACAGGAACGCTCCTAGAAAGTGGTTACTGCAATGCATATTGACTCGGTGCAAATTTCATATTCTTAGAAGACTAATCCTCCATGTGCTGTACAGGGGCTTACCAGGACGTTCGTGCTACAGTGTCATGTACACCACATCGCTTCCCCATGTGCTGCACAGGGGCTTACCAGGATGTTCGTGCTACAGTGTCATGTACATCACATCGCTTCCCCATGTGATGTACAGGGGCTTACCAGGATGTTCGTGCCACAGTGTCATGTACATCACATCGCTTCCCCATGTGCTGCACAGGGGCTTACCAGGATGTTCGTGCCACAGTGTCATGTACATCACATCGCTTCCCCATGTGCTGCACAGGGGCTTACCAGGATGTTCGTGCTACAGTGTCATGTACATCACATCGCTTCCCCATGTGCTGTACAGGGGCTTACCAGGATGTTCGTGCCACAGTGTCATGTACATCACATCGCATCCCCATGTGCTGTACAGGGGCTTACCAGGATGTTCGTGCCACAGTGTCATGTACATCCTATCGCTTCCCCATAGGCTGTACAGGGGCTTACCAGGATGTTCGTGCTACAGTGTCATGTACATCCTATCGCTTCCCCATAGGCTGTACAGGGGTTTACCAGGATGTTCGTGCTACAGTGTCATGTACATCCTATCGCTTCCCAATGCGCTGTACAGGGGCTTACCAGGATGTTCGTGCTACAGTGTCATGTACATCCTATCACTTCCCCATGTGCTGTACAGGGGTTTACCTGGATGTTCGTGCTGCAGTGTCATGTACATCCTATCACTTCTCCATGTGCTGTACAGGGGTTTACCAGGATGTTCGTGCTACAGTGTCATGTACATCCTATCGCTTCCCATGTGCTGTACAGGGGCTTACTAGGATGTTCGTGCTACAGTGTCATGTACATCCTATCGCTTCCCATGTGCTGTACAGGGGTTTACCAGGATGTTCGTGCTACAGTGTCATGTACATCCGCTTCCCATTTGCTGTACAGGGGCTTACCAGGATGTTCGTGTTGCAGTGTCATGTACATCCTATCTCTTCCCATGTGTTGTACAGGGGTTTACCAGGATGTTCGTGTTGCAGTGTCATGTACATCCTATCGCGATGTTGAAGCCTATGTTTGTGTCCGTAATTCCCTTCGTGTGCTTAGACTTTCAATTTGTTGTGTTTTTGTTTCATTCTCAAGGTGAGAGCACTGGACAGTATCATCAGCAACAGCTGCAGCGGCAGTTGTTACACTCACACGCATCTTTTGAGTCATATCCCTTATTGTACTGTGTAATCAGACACAATATACCAAGCATATCAATTTGTTGAGTCCTATCCCTTATTGTACTGTATAATCAGACGCAATATGCCAAGCATATCAATCTGTTGAGTCCTATCCCTTATTGTACTGTATAATCAGACCCAATATGCCAAGCATATCAATCTGTTGAGTCCTATCCCTTATTGTACTGTATAATCAGACGCAATATGCCAAGCATATCAATCTGTTGAGTCTTATCCCTTATTGTACTGTAAAATCAGACGCAATATGCCAAGCATATCAATCTGTTGAGTCCTATCCCTTACTGTACTGTATAATCAGACGCAATATGCCAAGCATATCAATCTGTTGAGTCCTATCCCTTATTGTACTGTATAATCAGACGCAATATGCCAAGCATATCAATCTGTTGAGTCCTATCCCTTATTGCACTGTATAATCAGACGCAATATGCCAAGCAAATCAATCTGTTGAGTCCTATCCCTTATTGCACTGTATAATCAGACACAATATGCCAAGCATATCAATCTGTTGAGTCCTATCCCTTATTGTACTGAATAATCAGAAGCAATATGCCAAGCATATCAATCTGTTGAGTCCTATTCCTTATTGTGCTGTATAATCAGACACAATATGCCAAGCATATCAATCTGTTGAATCCTATCCCTTATTGTACTGTATAATCAGACACAATATGCCATGCATATCAATCTGTTGAGTCCTATCCCTTTTAAACTGTATAATCCGACGCATTATGCCATGCATATCAATCTGTTGAGTCCTATCCCTTAGTGTACTGTATAATCAGAAGCAATATGCCAAGCATATCAATCTGTTGAGTCCTATCCCTTATTGTACTGTATAATCCGACGCAATATGCCATGCATATCAATCTGTTGAGTCCTATCCCTTATTGTACTGTATAATCCGACGCAATATGCCATGCATATCAATCTGGAGACCCTCCTAATGTCAGGTCCCTAAATAATACCCTAACCCCGCGTGGCATTACCTCTTCACCACGTTCATTGAGATAGAGTACAAGAGGCATTTTTTTTTACAGCAAAGCAGTTTGACAAGACATGTCTATAGGTGGATGTAAACATCGTGAGAGTACTGAATGTGAGAGTACTGTATTTTCATAATACACGTATTTATTATCCCTTCTAGACTGATATTCGGAGTGTTAATAATATTTTACATTGATGTTTGTTATTATATCCTATACATATGTTGGAAGACTCGGTCATAATCCTCGTGTCCGTAATTACCTTAGTGTTTTTTGTTTAATTCGAGAGGATATGCAGCATCTGCGGCTGCTCGTTGTTCGAAACTGTTCAACACATACGAGCATATCTTCATTCCTACCCCAAATATATTGTAATCAGTCAATATACCCAAGAAGTGATAATCTTGTGGCACAACTGTTATATCACTTTTTAAATAATACCATAGCCAAGTTTATCATTTACCCTTAACCACGTTTTACTTATATTAATTATCAAAGTTCAGATTGAGATCTATGACAATAACACACCCGGATAATATCTAATGTTGCCCCTCACAAGCTTTTATTACTGTGATCGAACGTATTCTGACCAATCATCACCAGTACCTAAACTACATTTAATACATCCTACCCCAGCGCGGGTGATCACAATTCCAAGTAGGCACACTGATTCCGAAGAGCATCATACCCAATATCTCAGAAAGAGCATCATACCCAATATCTTCCAACTAGCGTCGTACCCAATATCTCCCAAAAAGCATCATACCCAATATCTCCAAAATGCATCATACCTAAATATCTCCCATAGAGCATCGTACCCAGTATCTTCAAAAACCATCATACGCAATATTTTTCAATCAGCATCATACCCAATATCTCCATAACGCATCATACTCAATATCTCCCAAAGAACATCATACCCGACATCTCCAAATAGCATCATAATTAATATTTTCAAAAAACAACTTATCCAATTTCTCAGAATTCCTCATACCCAATATTTCAAACCCAATATCTCCCAAAGAGCATCATGCTCAATATATTCCAAAGAGCCTAATGCCCAATATTTTCCAAATAGTATCAAACCAAATATCTCCCAAAGACCATCATGCCCAATATCCCCCAAATAATATCATACACAATCAATATCGCACACCCCATATCTCCCTAATGCCTTCTTAACCGCTATCTCACAACCAATGTCTCCCAAAGAGCATCATACTCATGATCTAACCCCTAATACTTGGATCCCAATATTTCCCAAAGAGCATCATAACAAATGTCTCGTCGGTGGGCGGGGCGAGATGGGGCAATCAACCAGTCTTCTGATCCTTGCCTGGGTTTCATCCCCTGCGGTAAGGGTGTCGTGCTTACATGTTGCCCCGGCAAATTATGATATGCTCTGTGATCCATTGGATAAGTTTAAAATAATATTGTGGTCCGTTTTACTCCCTGTTTACATCTACAGCGTGGATATTTATTAATCTAACGTTGATACGTTAACATTAAGTTCGATCACCCGAGGAGCAATCGACAATCGAGTCTCACGTTCGATTGTTCATTTATTTCATTAGTTTCTTACTTGACAAATCAGCAAACAATTAATTTGACTATTTTTTTAATGATGTTACAAGAGTAGTTATGAGATTACATACGTAGTTATGAGATTTATGAGTTCCCACCTGTAGTTATCCGCAAACACTTGATAATGCATGTGATTTGATTCGTGAACTTCCTATGGCACCGGTTATCAAACCTAGAGGGTGTTCTATACACCTCTGAGTCAATCAAGATGCTGTACATACTTCTACATACCTATGCATAGACGTATAATCTTTCATATGCATATTATCTTAGGCAAAAGGTTCTGAAATGATACTCCATAACAGAATAGACCAGACGTTAGTCAAGGCCCGTCATGTGTACACCGGCAGACTGATAACTAAGCTATTGATGAGACCGTTCGAGAGAATGGCATGCGACAGCTGCTCCTTTTTAGTCTGAGAGGTGACTGGAAATGTTGACACCCGTCCAGTCCCGGCACATCTGCGTCAATGTGCAGGGTGTGCGAGATGACTGTTAATGATGACACCCGTCAAGCCGTGGTGCATCATCGTCACTGTAGAGGGTGTGAGGGATGACTTAAAATGTTGACACCTTACCATATTGGCGTGTCTGCGTCTAACTCCCACATCGTATTATATTTAGAGGCAATTTTTTCCCTGGATTTTTTATGGAACAGGAAAATTGCACAGAACATAATTTTGCTTAGACAGCCAAGCTGTCATTGGTTTAGTTTACGTCAATGATTTGTTTATTCGGAAACAACAATTAAAATTGAATGCTTTTCTGCACAGTGAATTGTTTACCGTTAAATGACAACTATGGTAATTTTACGCCGTCGAACTATGCATTTTTTCGTTTTAAATCAGCTACTTTGTCATCACTAACAGCGTTCTTCAACTCATGTAGTCAGCTACTTTGTCATCACTAACAGCGTTCTTCAACTCATGTAGTCAGCTACTTCGTCATCACTAACAGCGTTCTTCAACTCATGTAATCAGCTACTTTGTCATCACTAACAGCGTTCTTCAACTCATGTAGTCAGCTACTTCGTCATCACTAACAGCGTTCTTCAACTCATGTAGTCAGCTACTTCGTCATCACTAACAGCGTTCTTCAACTCATGTAATCAGCTACTTCGTCATCACTAACAGCGTTCTTCAACTCATGTAGTCAGCTACTTCGTCATCACTAACAGCGTTCTTCAACTCATGTAATCAGCTACTTCGTCATCACTAACAGCGTTCTTCAACTCATGTAGTCAGCTACTTCGTCATCACTAACAGCGTTCTTCAACTCATGTAGTCAGCTTCTTCGTCATCACTGATAGCGTTCTTCAACTCATGTAATCAGCTACTTCGTCATCACTGATAGCGTTCTTCAACTCATGTAATCAGCTACTTCGTCATCACTGATAGCGTTCTTCAACTCATGTAATCAGCTACTTCGTCATCACTGATAGCGTTCTTCAACTCATGTACGACAATAGCAAAATGGTCTCCTTTTTAAATTAATCTATTTTATTCGCAATTTTTCTCAGTTTTTAACACCAGTTCCGGTGCAAAGATCAATCATTGGATTACGTATCATTTTTCCCGTGAATTTCCTTTCATGATATTTTCAGTCCTGTTTCCGGTCCCATGGACTCATGTAACGCCTCATTAAGGTAAAAAATGTTATATAGAGAAACCGTCATCGCCGTCATACGCCAGTCACGCTGTCACGTCTGACCGTTACACCCTTCTGTGACATTACGCAGCGCATTTGATTCATAAGGAAAACGTTTCATATGATATCTCTCTGGATAGCATATTCGAAGAGTAATATAAGATTAAGATGTTAATTAATTATCCGGTCATAAGGCATTTATTCTTACACAACCTTTTAGTTACACGTGACAGCGGATAAAACAGCTGGTCTACTCCTACGATGTTGTTGATGACGTCACCGGCCCGCTGTCGCGTCGCGGCTGACCGGCGTCTGTTTGCCGGCCCACAGCAGCCAATGCCACGCCCTCCTGGCCAGACGGGCTGTGGCCGGGAAATGGTATGATAAACAAAAAGTGGGCACCGTTTGCGAGGGGAAACATTAGGTAATTTGTTGAGTTTGCTTGTTCCTCTTCCCTTCGAGGGCTCTGAACTGCAGACCACAGACAGGCCTGCTGCCTTCCCCTAGTGCTGTGTGAAAGGCAGACGGTGTCGAATATAGTACAGTCTTCACACTACAAAGGGCCGCTTTTATCGACGGATTGATGAGTGTCATGCATCATTCGGAAGGGTTTTGAAACCTGATTCTCAAAAAACCTCCATTTGTCTGTTCGTTGTAACACTCTCACAAACAAAGTTGTGAAAGGTATGAAGGAATCACAACAAGCAGTATGTCATTTAAAAGCTCTTGTAGAGTACTAGAATCGAATGCAATTTTTTTACAATATTAAATTTATTAACACTTTAGATTAGTTGGAAAAAAAATCCGCGACGACTTCTACATTTATGAAGTTATCATGATAAACAATACAACATTATAGCGCTTGTTGGGTACTATATATGTAACGTTTCTGCGTATTTCGAATTTTAAAACACTCTAATTGAGATTTAAAAAAACTGCATTTAATTGAATCTCTAAGTCTTTTACAGCTATGAAATAAGCATGACAAGCAATATATTGGCTCTTCTGAAGTAGCTACTACAATCGCCTTCAAAGTTTTTTCCAAAATAATATATTCTTGAAAGTTCTGAACCCCCAAGGAAAAGGGGATGGTTGACGGCAAGAAGTCCCTCATCCTCCTCTCAGGCTCTCAAACACATACCAAACATTAGCCCTCTAGCGCTATAGGGTCCGGCTATAACCCCGGAGCACACACTTCGAGCCTGGTGTGACGTACGAGTTCAGTATCAGCGAAAGGGCCCCGAACGCTTTCACTGCTTTACTTTGCAGCGCCATGGCTGCCGGGCTCTTCTCGCCAACGTGTATCCCGTTTCTCAACGAGACAGCCATCCAAAGTCTCCTTCACGAAATCCATCCACTCAAACCATGGCCTTTCTCCTCTTTCGTCACCCTTTGCACCTATCCACGATCATCCATCCTCGGCATGTATCCGAACCACCTCACCACCTCCACTCAAACCTCGGTCTTTCTCCATTTTCGTCACCCTTCTCACCTATCCCTATCATCCATCCCCGGCATGTATCCGAACCATCTTAGAACACGGAATCTAATCTGTCCTCCAACTTTCTCACCATCCCCGTTCTAGTTTGAATGACGTCATTATTTATGGTATCCCTGAGCTTCACTCCGGTCATTTCACTCGAATATTTTATCTTGAAAACATTCGACCGTCTTCTCTCTTCTGCTCTCTTCCACAGCAAATTGGGGCAATATGTGGATTGGCAGTAAGAAATATCTGACAACCCCACCGATGTTCTTGTGGCCAAAGCTTTTCTATAAATCACGCCATGATGTGTATAAAAGTAGGCTTTGTTATCCAACGCCACAATGGAATTCACGACGTATCCAATGAAATGTTAAATAAAGTGTGTCACGCTGTTAGATTTGAGCCCATTCTAACCCTCCTTGCAGGTGAGAACTTCCGTTTTCACTCATCAAACGTGAGTCAAGATGTGGAGAAATATATCCCACATGCCCGGCACGGCGAAGAAGTTAATGTACATATGTATGTGTGTATGTATATTTGTGTGCATGTACATGTATATGTGTGTGTGTATGTTTATGTATGTATACATATATATGTGTGTATGTATATTTGTGTGCATGTACATGTATATGTGTGTGTGTGTGTTTATGTATGTAGATAGTTTGTGAACCGTCTTGTTCTCTGCGTGAGTGACTTTCTTGGCTTGGGACTGGGAATGAAGTGTGCGGTATCTACCGCTCTCTCTC
>SDVV010043712.1:0-10226 GCA_016164225.1 Gammarus roeselii
TCAGTACCACGGTGCTAACTTGTTCGGCTTCTCCCTCGAAACTGAGAGTGCCTATCCCTGCTTACTCGTTGGTCAGTACCACGGTGCTAACTTGTTCGGCTTCTCCCTCGAAACTGAGAGTGCCTATCCCTGCTTACTCGTTGGTCAGTACCACGGTGCTAACTTGTTCGGCTTCTCCCTCGAAACTGAGAGTGCCTATCCAAGTTTAATTAATGACAGTCGCCAACCCAAATCTGCACCGATCAATTGACAGCTGCCATCCATGATTCCACCCTTCAAACCATTCCCGTCCTCACCCCATCCGCCTAAAGGGTTCAAAGTGGAGGGTGGAGGGGTGCCCTCGGAACCCTCTTTTCTGCTATTACCAAATCTTGTGTCTTTTTTATTACGGAGAGTTGGCCTGGCTATTGGTGAAGAAGGAGTTTCATTCCGTGTGAGAATGCGTCCTCTACTGAATGATGGGGAAGTCTATTCCAGAATTCGCGTCCTAATAATTTGTACACGTGTTGTGTTGCTGCCACATTGTTGTCTAGAGTTTCTGACCCGTTGTCAGCAGTACCATGAGTGAATGTAATCCCTGATCGGTAAGTGACCATGCTAATAACCTTTTCAGAAAACCGACTGCAGCAACGAAGAGCGAGATGAGACCTGATCCTATGGGAAGAGCAGAGATGCAAGAACGGTTTCATTTAATAGTTCTCTTAGAAGACCGACTACAGCAACGAAGTGAGAGATGAGACCCGATCCTATGGGAAGAGCAGAGATGCAAGAGCGGCTCTATTTAATAATTCTCTTAGAAGGTCGACTACAACAGAACCGAGCGAGAGATGAAAGTAATTATATTTTGGGACGTTAGAGATGCTAGAACTGCTACGTTTAATAGTCCTATATGATACTGATGTCACCGACTAGAATAATCTTTATTCTACCGACTTCTTAATGAACGGCGAGATCTGTACCTTAATAGCACTGATCTTCCAGTTCCGTTGGCAAGTACTCTAAGGTGTGACTTAGGCGAGTGCATGTGGGAAAAGGTCCCCAAGGTCACTTACTTCTACTCTCTTTTCCATTAGTAGTCCACGTCGGAAGGAAATCCTTGACCTCTAATCAAGAGAGAATTTACTTATTAGTCGCCCTTACAATGCTTATTAGTCGCCCTGACAATGCGTATTAGTCGCCCTGACAATGCTTATTAGTCGCCCTAACAATGCTTATTAGTCACCCTGACAATGCTTATTAGTCGCCCTGACAATGTTCATTAGTCGCTCTGACAATGCTTATTAGTCGTTTTGACAATGTTTATTAGTCGCCCTGACAATGCTTATTAGTCGCCCTGGCAATGCTTACTAGCCGCCCTGACAATGCTTATTAGTCGCCCTGACAATGCTTATTAGTTGCCCTAAACATGCTTATTAGTCGCACTGACAATGATAATTAGTCGCCCTAACAATGCTTATAGGTCGCTCTGACAATGCTTATTAGCCGCCCTGACAATGCTTATTAGTCGCCCTGACAATGCTAATTAGTCGCCCTGACAATGCTTATTAGTCGCCCTGTCAATGCTTATTAGTCGCTCTAACAATGCTTATTAGTCGCCCTGACAATGCTTGTTAGTCGTTCTGACAATGCTTATTAGTCGCTCTGACAATGCTACTAGATTAGATTAAATAAAATAAGCGAGCACAAGGGCTCATGTCAAGCGTTTCCTTTGAAATAAATGAAAAAAAGAGGGGTATAGTCAACGAAACTTTGGAAATTCACTCATAAATACAGAAAAAGGTTGTAAGAACAGGAAAAAGAAGGACCACCACTACTGTCACCACTACCTACTACCACCACCCCACTACTACCCGGAGCATTTCAGCCCCGAAGAAGGAAAGGTAGAGTGTCAGGATGACGATTCAGGAACGGGGTGAACAAGATGAGAAGAGAAGTATTTCGATTCCTGGCGGTCGCTTCTCAGACGGTCGAGCAGAGACGAACACGCTCATACTCTCAGCGGACTCACACTTTTCCTCGAGCGCATGCCTGTCAGCTTGCCCAAGAGGTTGGGTCTGACGGACTCCAACTAGGTATTGAGACTACTTCAAAGGAGCGTATGGGAATTAATTTCTACAAGTCTGTGCACATTTAGGAGAGCAACACACCCAGTTGCCTGGGTAGTGGTCTTCCCCGTGTGCTCAGAAGATTAAGTCTTCTGTACGCAAGTGGTTCCTTGAAGGCTGTCGCTCTTCAAGGTGAGACGTCGGAGTGACATCTCCTGGGAGAGAGTTGCTCGTGGGATCTCCTGAGTTGTCAGAAGAAACACGAGTATTTTAAAACGGTATCTCTGCATGTTTCGGTACAAGGATGACACTAATATTCACGTGTTGAAATTATGTTGAGTCAAGTTCAGTAAGCAGATATGAAGTATTTTAAATTTTGGAAAACAGTTATTGCAAGATTTTTAATCCAGAAAAGGCAAGAACCAATATTTTATTTTTTAGATTGGTTCGAACTTCAAGTTAGTCGAGAGAATTATAAATATTTTTTAATTTTTGAAAAACAATTATCGCAAAGTTTTAATTCAAAAAGACACAACCGGTATTTAAATTTTGAAAAAAAATGAACATCTGTGGAGGAAAGGTTAGCACATATACGTCTCTCCATTCCCTGCTGCACTAGGTCTCGCTCGAATCTGTGCTACAAGAGAGAGAGAGAAGACGGTTAGTTCATTCACACTGTATAAAGGAATAACTTACAAGGTGAGATGCCGGAGGGCATCTGCAATATATATTATGTCTCAGTATATACTTCAGGGTGAAACACCAGAGGGGTATTTTTTAGACAATTTCATGGTGAGATATCAGAGGACATCTCTAGGAAATGTTGTCGACTAGGAAACCGCCGTTGCCACCCAAGGGCAGCAGTTTTCTTCTAATATCAGTCCATTTATTTTCTCTTCTTTCCTCCTGACATGAAGAGAAGAAAAGAAGAGTGGCATCGTGTCGACAGTGCCCTTCCATAGGAAGGTACTCACTGATTCAACAGATGGATGTTTTTATCTCCATTTCTCTCCTTTTTCTCTCCCACATGGAGGGTAGAAAAGTAAAGATAAAAATACCACTGCATCGGCAAGGTCTTTCCGTCGGAGGATGCTCATTGCCTCAACTATAGATGATATCTGTCGAATCTACGTCGTACCGTAGAGTTGAGCAAGCTCTCCTCCTGGTGCGGTTTCGATTTTCTCATATCATGGGGTGTGGGGGTGAGCCGCCGTTGCGGCTCATCGGTAAGCGTTGCTTGGTTGCCGGCAGACTTTACCCGCACAAGTTCGTCGAATCTACGTCGTACATTAGAGTTAAGCAATGCTTCCCTCCTGGTGCGGTTAGATTTTTGCATATCATGCGGTGTGGGGGTAAGCCGTCGATGCGGCTTTTCAGCAACCGCCGCTGAGTCACCACAGACTTCACCCGCTCTGGTTCGTGCTTGTTATCTATCTTCCCCCATTTTTCTCCTCTCTTTTCTCTCCCGCATTTCGAATATCATGGGGTGTGATAGTGAGTCGCCGGCAGACTTGACCCTCACTAGTTCACAATTTTGGCTATCTCTCCCTATTTTTCTCCTTTTTCCTCTCCCACATGGAGGGTAGATGGGTAAAAAGAAAAATGACATCGTGTCGGCAAGATTCCTCCGTAGGAAGATATTCGTGGCCTTCAGCAATGGATGATACCCGTCGTTTCTAGGTCGTATCACAGAGTTGAGCAGGAGCTCTCCTCTTGGTACGGGTTCGATTTTCGTATATCATGGGGTGTTGTGGGGAATGCTGGCATCGTTCCACAAAGGAATAATAAAAACAAAGAGTAAAAATATGTGGTATCCCTCCAAGTCTTCACCGCCGCATTGAGTTGAGCTAGCCCTCCTCTTAGGTGGTATCGATTTTCAGGATACCATAGTTCCTGCATCTGCTTGTCTCGTTAGGACAGCAAACGGCCTCGTAGGCTAGCGGGATGGGTGATTGCGAGTGCCTATACGGGCTCACACCCAGTACCGGGGGCCCTGGCGTGTGTTTAGGGGTGGATGAGAGTCGCCGTAACACCTCTCACCCGGTGAATTCATAGAAAAATCATTCTCCAGATATTATAAGTCTGTCTGTACTTGCAATGCAGTATTATCAGTCTGCCTGTACTTGCTATGCTAAGGGTAGAAGCGTTCCGTTCCGATATGGAGTTTTTCAGTCGCTTGAGTTGGTCAGCAATAGCAATCATTACATTGTTACTGATAATGAAATTATGAGTAATAATTAGCAACTACTACTAGCAGCGACATGTTATTATTGTTACTAATAATGTATTTATTATTAGTAATAGCTTGAATTGTGAAGAGCCGTGTCATGCTCCTTCCCTATATCCCTATTAAATATAATCTCGACAGCTCCTGGAAAAGTTGTGCCGTTTTCAGGTTAACCGAGTCACGGAGCCCAGTGCTTGTCGAGTGCGTTTTTAAACGCAATTACGGATTCGGAGCTAAATACCGCAGCTGATAAGTCGTTCTAAACCCGTGAGATTGCGATCGGAAAAAAAGTGTTGCGTTATAGACGTAGTGAAACGAAACGTTTTTTCACAAGTTTCGCCCCGTTGTTTCGGGTACGAATGTTGTGGTCCCTGTCGAAGAGGCCGACAGGGCTCACGTTGTTGAATCCCTTCAGGTAATTGAAGGTTTCAATGAGCTGGCCCCTCAGCCTTCGTTGCTCGAGGGTAACGAGGCCAAGCTCTTTAAGCCTATCCTCGTAGCTTTGGTGGCGTAGCTGCGGGATAGGCTTAGTAGCACGATGCTGGATTCGTTCCAGTTTGGCTATTTCCCCCCTCATGTGTGGAGACCAGAATTGGACTGCATGCTCGAGGTGGAGACGGACGAAGGACGTGTACAACAGCAATACAATGTCCTTCGTTTGCAGAGGAAGTCACGGGAGCTGTAGCCAAGGTTACGATTAGCTATCTTGTAACTTTCTTCGACATGCGCGCCCTATTTTAAATATTTCGAGATTTGAACGCCCAAGTCTCTCTGTTGGTCAACAGTTGCAAGATCGTTTCCTGCCATCGTGTGGTTGAAGTTGGCATTGCGACACCCCATGTGCATAACTGTACAGTTTGCAACATTGAAGGGCATCTGCTACGCTTCCGACCATTGGACGAATTTTTTGAGATCTTGTTGAATCTCAACTCTGTCTCCCTCCCTCCATGCTGCAGGGCAGAGCTTCGTGTCGTCGGCAAATTTCGATACCTTGGAACGAAGCTCCGCATCCATGTCCGC
This sequence comes from Gammarus roeselii, assembly GCA_016164225.1. Lineage (NCBI taxonomy): Eukaryota > Metazoa > Arthropoda > Malacostraca > Amphipoda > Gammaridae > Gammarus > Gammarus roeselii. Next base: position 5,293 of record SDVV010043712.1, read on the forward strand.
ATCCAGATGAGGAAGAAGATAGGACCCAGGACACTGCCCTGGGGCACCCCAGAGGTAACAGGGCCCATTCGGACCAAGCCTGGCCGATGCTGACTCTTTGCTTGAGTCCTGTTAGCCAGGCGTGCAGCCAACGAAGTACATTGCCATCAATGCCGAGCTTAGAGACTTTGTGTATCAGTCTCCTGTGCGTCACCTTGTCGAAGGCTTTTTGGAAGTCTAGGTAGATGACATATACTGCCTTGCGGCGGTCGTACACGTTGATCGCCTCATTGAAGAAGTCCAGCAGATTCGTCAGACAACTTTTCTTACGGCGGACGCAGTGTTGAATGTCATGAATGAGTCCGTTGTCTTTCAGATGATCGACGAGATGATTTCGTATCAATCGCTCGATGGTATAACACACGATTGACGTCAAGCTGATCGGTCGATAGTTACTGGGCGATTGTCGGTCACCTTTCTTGAAGATTGCTGTGACATTGGCAACTCTCCAGTCTTCGGGGACCTCGCCACTCGTCATCGATAAGTGGAAGATGTGGGTTAGGGAATCCGCCAATTGTTCTCTAGTTTCCTTGAAAACTCTTGGGTGGTGTCCATCGGGACCGATCGATTTGTAAATGTCCAGTCCCTCAAGTTGTTTGACAACTTACTCTCTTGTGAACGCAATGTCGTTGAGGCTGACTTCCTCTGCCTAAACAGTATCTCGTTCGTAGCCGGGGCCCTCAACTGTGAACACTGAACAGAAGAAGTTATTCAGGATACTGGCCATGTCCTCAAGTAACGTTCTGAGGACACCATCTTCATCCATTAGCGGACCAACTGAGTCCCTAGCAATTCTACGCTCGTTGACGTAGCAATAGAAATCCTTTGGGTTCTCTTTGGCGTTATCCGCAATGTTTTTCTCTTTCGTGCGTTTAGAGGATCTGGAAAGTCTAATGGCTGTCCTACACGCCAGGCGATGCAGTTCTGCCGCATCTGCGGTGTTGTCCCTTATTCGTTGAGCATTTAGTTGATCGCGACGATTCAAGTTTCTTGCAACTTCGACGTTCCACCAAGGGGGCCTGGTCCTTCGAGCGGGATCAATTGTCCTCAAGGGTATAATCGGTCGCTGGCCTCACGAACTCTCTAATTGAGGATGCGGCAGCAAGTGTCCACCGTACCTTGAGTTGTTCGATTAAATTAAGTGGACTGAGTTGTTCTTTCATCCCCTGGAAGTCTGCTCGCGCAAAATTGGGGTGACGTATAGCTCCTTGGAGGGCTAGACGGGGCACTTTGATGGTGAATTCTACCGCGTTGTGGTCAGCGCCTCCTAGTTTGTTGCCAACTAGGATATTGCCCACCAAGCGCTCCTCAGTTGACATGACTAGGTCCAGTATGTTGTTCCCCCTGGTTGGTTCACGAACATACTGGGTCATACCATTATCGGCGATGAACTCCGTTGGTTTATTGCCTGTGGCCTGTGAAGTTACTCACCCAGTCAATGTAAGGAAGATTGAAGTCACCGAAGATGATAGTCTCGTGATTATTTGAGACTATTTCTTCCAGCTCCTCATGGAGCTGGGCATCTTGTTCCGCAAGGGTGTGGCTGTTGCGGTACACCAATGCCAGCATCAATGTCGCATGGGCCACTTTGATTTCTGCGTTGAGTATTTTGCAAGAAACTGTGGCGAGCGTTGCTCTATGAAATGAACGCAGTATCTCCTTTATGTACAGCACGGACCCGCGCCCTCGTTTACTAGGGGTGGGCTTGTCCACGCTGAACATTTTGTAGCCTGGTAGCATTATCTCTGCTGCGAGGTTTCTTCTCTGGAGATCGAGCCATGTTCCGTTTATGCCAATGACATCAAACGAGTACATGGTCGCCAGTCCCCTCAGTTCGTCGAACTTAGAGGCATTTGGCTGCGCGTTACAGAAGAAGACCTTTAGACGGTGCGTGTTTCGTTCTTCGACATCTTCATCATTGGGGGGGTTTCGACCTGACGGCTGTGGACCAGGATCTTGACCATCCGTAGAATTGCCTTCTTGTGAGCCCTGTAACGCATCTACCGTGCCCGCTGCTTCTTCCTCTTGAAGCGACTGATCGGTCATCGCTCCTGTCCGGGAATCTGCTGCGGGCACAGGGCCCTCTAGGTAGGGTTTCCTGCAGCTAAAAATGGACCATTTAAAACACGCTGGATCCTTAACTTTCGGGCATATTATTTCTTAGCGCTTAGATGAAGCAGTCGGCCAAGTCGGACATTTCTTACATCATTCAGGTGTAGGCTGTTTCTTAGGAACAGATTGGGCCTCTCCCAAAAGTCATCAAACAAGTTGATGAAGGATACTCCATCGGACTTGAAAATGGTCTCTAGGGCTCGATTTGTGTAGGCTAACTTGCTATACAGTTCGTCATCATCATTCATTTGCGGTAAGACGGATGTGATGGCCACTCGATCCATTTTTGCCTTGAGGTTAGAAATCAGCTGCCTATACATGGCTAGCAGATCTTCCGACCTTGTCCTTTTAAGATCATTGGTGCTTACATGGCAGATGATGTGTCTCCCGGCTGGAAACCACAACCTCTGCAAGGGCACCTCTGATCTTCTCAATCGTGGCACCGGGTTGGAAAATAACCCGCCTCTTTGCCTTACACCTATGAGCAAATTCAACCTCCTGGTGTCGGACGATAGAGTCACCTAGGACAAATGTCTCAATTTTGCCGTCCAGGTCCGTGAATCTCTCAAAAGTGTTCCGCGTCGGTATCACGAACTCGGGCCGGTTCACGAAGATGAACCGGTTCTAGACCTGCTGAAATCCACCCGAATCTACGCCGCCCCGTCAAAGTTGGGTGCGGTTTCGATCCGCGGATGTCTTGGTCCGAGGTATCGGCTTAGTCCCGGTTTTCAGTTTCCGGGCAGCCGATGACCTCTTGGCCTGACGGGAAGAAGGTACCCCGAGCTTGGGTATAGGGGTGGAAGCGAGTTGCGAGCTCACATCCAGCACCAGCAGCCCTGATATGGATTTAGGGGTGGATGCGTGCTGCCGTTGCAGACTCTTACCCAGGACGTCACGGTAGGGAGTCAGAGCAAGACCACCAAGACTTCCTCGCGATCGAACTGGGTCCCTTCGGTCAATCCTCTCCCGGGATGCCTCTCCGTCTAGCTGTAAAGCATGGACCACCAATTCGTTAACTTTTAACAGTTTCCTCGTCTGTTCCGCCAGGCCCTTACTAGCCTCCTCCATATCAGAGCGTAAGTTTCTATTGAGGTATGCAGCGAAACTCTCTAGATCACGCTTACTAACTAGGTCTTCTTGGACCTTACGTGCCTCGGCTCTTTCCTCCGCTGCGGACTCACAAGTCCCGCCTATCTCCCCCCGCATCTCCACATACTCACTGGTGACAGTGCGCAGCTGCTGCTCGAGGACAAAGGCCTTCCCCGCAAGGATCCCGTCCTCTCCGTCGTCGTCGTCCCTCCGCCGCGTCGTCGTCCCTCCAGCTCACAGAACCGGCAGACGAGGTTTTCCGCGAGGTCGCTGAAGACGCTCCTGTTCATCCTGGCAAAGCAGACCGAGCAGTCCGCCAGAGTAAGAGGCATCCTCAGACGTCGTCCGTGGGAATCTTCGCTCTCTTTTTCACAGGCGCGGTTTATTACTCACTTAGCTTATTAGTTTCAATATTATTTCCAATATTTATTTTATTATTTATTAGCTCGCTTAACACGGTAAATGTTCGCACTTGACACAGCTCAGACACAAAAGAGTCTGCAAAAAATACGAAAGAGTCTGCAAAAAATACGAAAGAGTCTGCAAAAAATACGAACGAGTCTGCAAAAAACACGAAAGAGTCAGCAAAAACACGAAAGAGTCTGCAAAAAACACGAAAGAGTCTGCAAAAAACACTAGAAAGTCAGTAGCTGTTCAGCACAGGGCGTGACCTTGCTTGTGACATCAGACGCTGTAAAAATCTTGCTACAAGATTTTCTCTACTGTTTATTTCTTTTAAGAAGGCATTGAATAAACGCCCTGTATTTCTTTTATTTCCTCTGAGAAAATGAGAGAATGCGTCCACTTCCAATATAATAGAGTAGAATGTATATATTTATCGGTCGCTTGTATTTAATTAGGATGTAGGGATTCATCTTTAAATGTGTTCCGTGACATGCTTAGTGCATCAGGCTGCTGGAGGTGGGCAGTTGGCAATTGATGGCCCTGGATCAGGCTGCTGGAGGTCGGCAGTTGGCCGTTGATAGTCCTGGATCAGGCTGCTCGAGCCGGGCAGTTGGCAGTTGATGGCCCTGGATCAGGCTGCTGGAGGTGGGCAGTTAACAGTTGATGGCCCTGGATCAGGCTGCTGGAGGTGGGCAGTTGGCAGTTGATGGCCCTGGATCAGGCTGCTGAAGTCGGGCAGTTGGCAGTTGATGGCCCTGGATCAGGCTGCTCGAGCCGGGCAGTTGGCAGTTGATGGCCCTGGATCAGGCTGCTGGAGGTGGGCAGTTAACAGTTGATGGCCCTGGATCAGGCTGCTGGAGGTGGGCAGTTGGCAGTTGATATCCCTGGATCAGGCTGCTGGAGGTGGGCAGTTGGCCGTTGATATCCCTGTATCAGGCTGCTGGAGGTGGGCAGTTGGCAGTTGATGGCCCTGAATCAGGCTGCTGGAGTCGGGCAGTTGTAGTTGATGGCCTTGGATCAGGCTGCTGGAGGTGGGCAAATGGCCGTTGATAGCCCTGGATCAGGCTGCTGGAGGTGGGCAGTTGGCCGTTGATGGTCCTAGATCAGGCTGCTGGAGGTGGGCAGTTGGCAGTTGATGGCCCTGGATCAGGCTGCTGGAGGTGGGCAGTTGGCCGTTGATGGTCCTAGATCAGGCTGGTGGAGGAGGGCAGTTGGCAGTTGATGGCCCTGGATCAGGCTGCTGGAGGTGGGCAGTTGGCAGTTGATGGCCCTGGATCAGGCTGCTGGAG
>SDVV010043713.1:0-10226 GCA_016164225.1 Gammarus roeselii
TATAATCAGAAGTTCATCCGCTTTGAAATATTCGATCCCTAAAATGGTCAAGAGGAATAGTGTAGGCAAAACAAGCTCACTTGCTACTTGCACATATGACCGTTCCTTTCAAACATCAAGAATTTGTTTTTATATTGCTACGTCAAATTAAACCTAAAGTATAATTAGTACACGGTGAAGGGAAAGTGACCGCAAACAAAAATGTACGAGTGCATAATTTTAGGAGTAATAAAATAGAGTGGAGAGGCGACCTTGTTTCTTCACACTTTCCGCCTCCATCTAATAAGCCTGTAGCGGTAGCGTAATCACAGTGAACTGCATCCAGCAGCTGAACACTGTTACCTCGATTCTAACACTCTGACCGTCAAACATGGTATTGAAATATTTGTTGAAAAGAACAGTAAAGTGACATTATTAATTATTTTTTTTAGCAGAGGGGTCCTTCAAGCGTAAATAGAACTTCTGACGATAAATAAAGTACAGCCCTAACGAGGTCTTATATTCTGCGCTCTATTCAAAACATTCTAGTGGGTGCTCCAAAGCTGGTCCCCTGGTTGTGGTAACATGAATGTAAACTCGTAATGCTAGGCAAGAAGCCACCCAAATAAGACAAGTATCGAAAGCCATCATCCGACACCAAGAACAAGGTTCCACCATCTATTACCCATACCCCTGGCAAAAACTAGGGGTCTAATGACGGGTAGGAACAAACCCCAAACGAAGAGCGGCTAGCAGCCCCTCTGGAGCGCTCCATACGAGAATACCCAGTCTCCTTCAAGATGATGCCATCGCTAGATAATCCTGCCTGGGCCGGAGACGACGGATCCAATGATCGCATTATGTAGTTATCAACGAGCGTGCATCACCTGCAGAATACCCTAAACAGTTTTCAGGCTTGCTACAAAGAAACTGAAGACTGCACCGCGGCCTCAAGTACAATCGATGAGCGTCTCGCTAAACGCAAGAATTGTGTCGCAACTATAGTCCTTTCACTAACCGTCAAGCCTGAAAACCCACGACCGACGCAAGTGCCTCCACCTCCGACGATAACTTCAACGACCCAACACCCCACGTAAACTCCAACAACTACATCAATGAACTTTTTTTTCCGATTTGACCATTGCAACATGTTATTAACAGCCCTGACTTTCTCGAACAATTGAAAAACATCTTCAACTATAAGGACAGAGTGGATATTTGTCCATACACTTTAGAAGAAGAACTGGGTTTCATTGATGGCCGACAGGTTTTAAGCACCACCATCATCAAAGTAGACACAAAACTTTAGAGCGACGCTCTTCTCTCCAAGACTAGCATGTGCCTAAAGATTTGAACAATCATACCACATCCATCCTACCACAAGAGTTCAGGTTTAATTTGAATTGTGGATCTACCGTCGGAACAAGCTGATGAGCTCATCACCGAGGACTGTACGAAGACTGTGTTGAGGAAGTAAAAATCGCAGAATTCATAACACCAAAATGATGCACCAAGATGGCCCTTCTGCTAAAATTCAGTTGCCCTACCCCACCAACATTCATAGGCAAGTCATTCTCGCCACTAAAACCAGGGTTACCCTCTTCACCAAACGTCCGATGAATTTCTAATATCAGAATACAGACAAACGCTGAAAAATTGTAAATGGTGACAAAGATGTTCATCCTGTTCTGTAGACGACCATGACAGACGGGACACCGACCTGTCACACCCATCCAAAGAAGCCCGTTGCTTCTACTGCAAAGTAAACTGTTAACCCTCAGGACACAGACTGCTACCAGGACAAAAAAAATGGAAAGAGATATCCTCCAATTGCAAGAAGACTACAAAATCGGCCGACGAGAGGCCAAGGCGTCTCGTCATTTGTGCTCGCTTTTTGGTCGGCGAGAGGCCAAAAGCGAGCACAACCAAGGATCAAAGTATCTAATCCGTACTGTACAAAAATGTGCCCATGTCACACAAAGTAACCGTTGAAGTACATCCGTCCTTCAAATCCATGTAGGAAATTATTTGCACTTCTTGCTACAACTGGACAACAAACCTGAGCGCTCTCTCAGCTGGCTTGGTGACAGATTGCAGAGTTTCTGACATTTTTTTAGCATCCGGAATTTAACCACAAAACCCACGTTCCAAAGGGTTCAGTGTTACTTTCTCTAGAATTGTTATAAACTTTTATAGTTAATTGTCATAATTAGGACTTTAAGGTGGTGCAAGGTTTAAATTAATACACGATCTGGATTTCATATTATTTTGAATAATAAAACCTGAACACATTAACGGGGCAGCTACATGTCAAAGGAGTACGATTAATAATGTGAAGCTGTTATGATAATGTAATAAAGTTGAATATTGCACAAACGCGAAGGCCTATAATTGTAAGCGACTAAGAAGACGAAAAGAGACTGGGCGTTGTGAACAAGATGTGTTTCTTGCTGTCCCCATCTCCACACTGCCGAAAGACCTCAAGTCTCCCAAAGGGAGGCGTGCCCTGAGCCAAAGTAGAGGCACGAACTCTCCAATGAGAGGACGGCCCTACAGTTTACTAAACTCTAAAGAAGCGTGTTATTCCAATTCTTTGATCGTTATTGGCCCATGCTACCGACTGTGTAGAGTCGCAGACTTCGCCTTAAATATGTAAAATATACAAGGCGTTGTAGGCAAAGATTTTGTCACTAAGAATAAGAACATGGCCCGCTTGCTATTTTATACTGGCCCAAAACTGCTGATCTCGCTACAAAAGACAGGCACAAATGGCACACACTTGACAACTCCTCTCGTGCGCGTAACTATATCAGGGTCACTTAGCTGTTTGCTAAAGAAGCCCTTTCGAGGGTTGATAGCCCTACCTAGCTGCTCACGCCGTGAGAAACTCAAGCTTTACAAACTACAGACTATAGCAGTAGTGGACAAAAAAACATATGGTCTATTGAATAGATGAAGCGTAAAAGCGGAGTGTTATAACATAATTATTGCACCAAAATTTATTGTAATTCTCGGTGAGCGTTGGAAAACTAAAGCTTAACGCGTTACAATATTACCTGCGATATGCAATAACTAACTCGAGGAAGGCCTCGGCATCAAACACGGCCAGACGCACTCCTCAACGCTGTAGGTGATACGCCAGCGAACATGAAGGAAATGAATACAAAGCCTTCCAACCACAGTGTCATCACTGTTCATGCTTCTTCTTGACATGTGACCGCGACTGCCCAAAACATATTGATGAAAAATAAATTACTGACCTACAAAATAGCCGCTCAAATCAGACGATAAAAAATCCAACGCACCTGGATTTTGCCAAAGTTAAACCAATCGAGAAATCTAGCCCCGTATAACTGATACCCACATCGTCAAAACAATTTGCTAACACACCCTCAACACCTCCTCTTAGCAAAACCATAACACACCTAGTATAAAGATCGCTCCTGTGATGGTGGCTAGGCTCTAACAATGAAGCTATTGTGCCTAGGGGACCTCGCAAGGGAGGTTACTCCATCTGTTGACCACACAAAGAGCTTCACCAGTACAAGACGAAGAGACGAAGAGACGACAATATCTCCAATGACGACTTCGAGGTGTTCGAAACAGATCTACCACGAACGGTGGCTCGTCGGGCTCAAGACACCGACCGATTCGTGCCCATATTAAACAAGACTGTGGATAACAAAAACTCAAAGTGATCCAATTCTATATTCTATGCCCTATGTCTGAACATCTCATCAGCGATGAGATGTTCCGACTGCAACCAAGGACTTGTTCCTGAAGTTTTTGTGCGGCCCAGCACATCAGCTGACTCGAATAACTCGCCGGCTACCACTCAGCAAAAACCCAAAGGTAAAAAAAAATCCATAGAAGAAGAGCCTGCACTTGCAAAGAGCAAACACAAAGATTAAACACCCCCCTCCTCCAAAACCCACCACATCCGTAAACACTGCCATCCTAGAAGATCCCGTACTCCAGACAGTGGACGCACTTGCGGACGCCATCACAAACATTTCGCTCCCGCTATCGCACTCGCGGACAATCACCGATACTCCCGCGGACACTCGCGCGGATGCTCCCGCAGACACATCCGCGGGCGTTCCCGCGGACCCTCAAGATCCAGGTCCTCCAGGCGGACTCAACGACATGACCATCCTAAAAACTCCCATCATCAACGCGATCACTTTAGATTTCAGGATCTGAACGTAAATCACGTTCGAAAAGAACGACACAATTATCATGAAGAACAGCCAAAGACTTGGAAACCAGCGAAATAAGTTACCATATCTGATTTCCACTCATAAGCCATTAACGTTTGGTCTCCAGGAGATTTAACTTCGAGTGACTGTCAACTTCACAACTTCATAATACGTCACATACCGCCGCGAAGGTCACCACGCTCCACGGCGGAGTGGCTCTCCTGATCAAGCACAGGGCTGCTCATCACCTCCTTCCCATGACTACAGAACTACAAGTAATCGCCCTTACGATTTGCGTGAAAAGACCAGAGTCCCAAAATCCGCCACTATGTAAATCATGGATGGTCGAACTATTTCACCGATTCTCTTTCCTGTATTCCTTCTTGAAGACTGAACAAGTACCACGAAATGTGTGAATGTGAGACAACAGATCTCCAGGGAGTGATAATGGCAATCACAATAGATTTTCTCAACATGTTTCTTCTCAATTGCGGACAACCCACCCGAATCACCCTCGCAAGCAACACATCCATTGACCAATCCATGTGCTACCCCATAATATCGGGGGAGCATGTGGATCGGCATTCGAGATGTACTGCATTCATCACATGACCGTGACAATAACCAGTGATCATATCCCTACCCTTTAGTCCACCTAGCAACCCTTTTGTACAGTAACTTCGATTCAACTAAAAAAATACCTAGTAGGAAAAATATATAATACATATTTCGCGTGGCACGATGTGTATGATATTTCCGACAACTTTAGAATGTGACTTCGTAACAAACCTATGCGATAAGTTTCGGAGTGGAGCTGTCGCATGCATCCCTCATTTTTCATTCAAAAATTTCTTCCGAAAACTGTGGAGGTGCCCTGTGGTTAAAGAAGCTAAGCAAATGCGTGACAAGCTGCATGCAGATTTGTCTCGACCCTCTATGAATTTCACTGCATAAGGAAGGGTATCCGACGAATTCCGTTAACTTGACTTTGAAAAGAAATGAGGAAGCGGGACCCAATTAGCCAACACCATCAGCTGGAACACCCCCTCAACCAAGTGTGGAAAAAGAATCAGACTTGCCGAGCGACTTATCCACATGCTTTTAGAAGCCGATACCATTTATTCTTCCTATGAGAAAATAGCTGACAAATTTTCCTCGACTTTCAGCTAGGTATCCCAGTCCACAAATTACACAGCTGCTTCCCAGCAAGAAAAAACATTAGGAAAAAGCAAACCTGTCTAATTTACTCCCACAAAAGAATTCTACAATAAATTATTCTCTATCCACGAATTACAGCATGTCATGGACCACACTCTTGAAACTTCACATGGGCCGGACCGGGTGCACATGTGCACATTCTGCCGAGAATCGGTCATCATCCCTATACCCTATCCCCCACTTGCGTCCTTATGGAAAAAATTATAATCTCTCACATCATCGAACACCTCGAAATTTATTCAGGCCTCAACAACATTCAATGCGGCGGACCTCGACATTTGACAGGTGTTCGTCAAAGAAGAACATGTGTTAACTATTTTCTTCGACGTTGTAAAAACATGACACTGCCTGGAAAATATGGCATGATGAAAGACTTCATCCGCAAATGTTTGAGAGGCCTTTGTACCACATTTTATCTACAAGTTTATGCCGAAACGTGCATTTAAGGTCAAGGCCAGTAACACTGTCACCATCTTATCTTATTTTAAGAAAATGAGCATTCCTCAAAGAGGCGTCCGGCTTGTTAAACTTTTGTATCCTCTAAACCGATCAAATGGCAGAGAGCTCTCCTGTGTACGTAGACGATTCACGAATGAGCTATAAACATCCTTGCCTATTGGCAGCAATTCAACATGCTCCTGAAGTGTTTGGACTAGGTGGAGAACTCTACAACCTAAAACCGATTTAGTTTTTCGCCTTCGAAAACTAAACTGGTCTTTACCAAAAAATAGCCCTTACTCTACACAACGCACCCCTCGTATCTGTAGACGCTGCCGAAAGTTGCCGGCAATGATCCTCTCAACGCTGTATTGCGGATCGCACATGGCGCTTTCGGCTCCACTCCCATCGAATCCTTGAGTGCACTAGCAAACAAACATTCGCTTCCAGTTGGACTAGATGAACTCTCTAAAATAATACTTCAAAACTTGGACTTTGAGCAATAACCCTGCCCACAAACAAATTATAAATATTTCTTATGAACACCTCCTTACTGTTAAAATAAAGATCTCCCTGCCATTGTCCCTACGTGTGGACAATCGAAGACAATCCGAGTCATGAGCAAATAAAGGTAAACGAGCTCGCAGACGCTTGCGCTAAACTGGCGTCCAATCACCTAGAATAATTTATCATCATACACTTCCAAGATTAAACTATATCATCAACTCCAGTGTAACATCCCATTGGAGTGACAGGTGGCAACAAAGTGAACAAGAAAATGTTTCCCGTCAAACCCTCAGTCGGAGAAGGGGAAACCAAGTTTTCAAACCGGAAGGATGAAATATTCATCAACTCACAACCATCTAATGGACGCAGACACGGGAACATTCGTGCCACCATGTCTTCTGTGCTACCTAACAGCAAACAGCATAAATCACCTACTAATGGAATGTAATGCACTTGCGGCAGCTAGACGAGATTTCTTAAATCTCCCTTTAACTCAACACCCCTACATCAGAAAAAAAACTAATTGCTTTCGGTAAGACCACTGGCCTCCACCACGAAGCAGTGTGAAGGTTGGATGGTGGTGCAGGCGGCTGAATTCGTCCATCACTCAGTGTGATTCAGTACAAGTATCAATGAGCATAGAACTGCGCATAAATCCTTCATTTGCGTTACAAAAGAAGTAAAAATGAGCGAATTCAAACACAAATGTTAATAGTTGAATTCATATGGCATACGCTTTGAAATAAATTCGCGTTCAATATTTTAAAGTCGTATAATGCATTCAGATGGATGTAGTATTAGACTCAATTTTGATCATCTCCCTCTTAAATGCATAAATTCCAATGCCCTGACCATATCATTGAGTTTTAAATATATCCAACCCTTTCACACTCTAACTGTTTTGTTGTCGTTTTAATAAATTAGCAAGTGTTTCTCCGCCATCTTGGTACGTGTGTTTTTACTCAAATAGGCTTCGACTTCAGCTGAAAAAGTTTGCTCGACTCATTTAACTCTCAAATATATTTTCTGTTCTGTCAAGTCTTGCTGTTCATTGCCCGGGAGAATGTAGCCTTCAATAAGTCATACCTGTTGCCAAGAATTGTTAGTTTTATCTCGGTAGTCATCTTTAGTGTGAACCTGACTTGGAATTACTGCCTCAACCAAAACAAAATGAGGAGCTGCCGCTATCGTTGTGTCGGGACAGCGAGACGCCTCTCAAGAAAGATGCGGGAATGCAAATTACATCTTTAGTACGTGCGACACCGAGTCCTCGTACGTCAGCCCTACCGGGGGAATTTGCGATGACTCGAGTTGAGGTTCCGGTGGAAATGAAGTCAAAATTAAATCAAAAACTTGTACGTCAGCCTCACAACTCTACTCTGCAACAAAAAGTGTGAATGAACACAATAACTTAGAATGTAACAGTATACTGACCAATCAACTCCGAGTATTTATGAGTATCAACTTATTTGTACTCATGAATGTGCTAACATCGTGAAAATTATATGGGTGTTCGTGCGAGGACGAAATAGCATAAATACGAGTACTACAAGACTAAGCATGTTTGCATTAAAGTTTTTTCTAGAACAGCGGATGAGTTTAGGAATGTTTAAATTTCTTCATTTTTCCATCGTTTCGGTCACCTGACAATGCAATTGGAGGCCTTAATTTGAGTCTTGTTTTAGCAGTTGGTTATCTGCTACGACTACAGAAATTTGTGTAATAATAAAGCGAATATTTTATTGGTTATTCTTCGTAAATTGATATAATCTTCAAAATCACATTTATCTCTTCAGTTTTAACCTGTGACCTTAATCATCGTCATCTTCATCCCCATCACCTTCATCCCTGTTGATCAAATGATCATCCCAGCCAAGGTACTAGATTTATTTTACTACTTGGTTGCTCATGTTGTTACCTAGTGTATATGAATGGTGAAATATGGTATTTAGTTGAAGAAGACTGATATCAAATCTAAAACCATTACTTTCTGCATTAAAACCATCTGCCGCTCGGTTTTCTTGTCAGTTCCTGTCGGACCGTCAGATAGAAAATTGTTTTTTATTTGTTTCGGATATATTATTTACACAAGCTGAAATGGACGACGAAAGGAAATAGCAAAGGAGCAAGCTCCTATAAGGCAAGTGATCCCCCAGCAATCCAATCCTTTGGGAAGCATTCACCACAGTCAACTTAAACCACACTAACTTTATCAAAAAGTATCCTAAAGCACCTGTTTGTGCCCCCGCATCACCTGCCCTACTGATTCAGCCACCTATCAATATCGTCCGGTGAATTTTGGGTGAACGCGACGCGGTCCCACTCATTCATCCCTAGCGTGTCTGGCACACTTGACACTCCAGACACTCGCTCCGAGGACACTTAGGTTGGACGGTGTATGATCTGAGCCCTGTGTACAGGTGTTGGAACCAGGTCCTGCTCATGTGTAAAATGCAGTTCCTGTTTGAGGTTAGTAACCAGGCCCTGAGCTGGTGTAGAATTTATGCCCTGTACATGTGTAGGAACCAGGTCCTGTGCAGGAATAGAATGCAGACACAGTACAGGTATAGGACCCAAGTTATCTACAGGTGTGCGAACTTGATCATCTGCAGTTGTAGGAACCAGATAATCTTCAAGTGTGGGAACCAGATCCTGTTCAAGTGAGAAATTCAGCTCATGCAGGTGTTGGAGCAAAGTCCGCTTCAGGTGTAGGATGCAGGTCCTGTGTAGGTGTAGGCTCTAAGTCCAACACCTGCACGCACCCTAGATGGGCAAAACACTTCCAACAAAACGACATAGCGCCTAGGGCAGAGGGAAACTACTGTTGTTGTCACTGCCATAAAATAGGGGTGTTGGTCCAGAAAAATACTACTGGAACCATTCTTTTTGGCTTGTTATGACTAAAACGAACAAAACATTTAGACAAGAAAGAAATGTTTTGTGGCTGAATAACTGTCTTCTTCGTATTCTATCGAAGTCCTGTACACGGCGCATAATCCGGATCATGTACAGGTGCACGGTCTAGGATATTTCAGGCCAGGCCTTGTACAGTTAAACGATCATTGGTAAGTTCAATGACTGATGCAACTTTTAATAATTAAATTCATATATTTTTACCACATACTCTCGCAGTTCCTATTATTACGTGTATGCGAGACTTGCTTCTCATGACTTGCCTGAGCTCACCCCTCCCTCGCTCCCACCCGAACAGCAGCTCTGTGCGGTGCACAAACAGGAAATGACGCCTCATGTAAGCTCTGCAACCTGAAGAATATATTGCCAGCTTAAGAACAGCAACAAGAAAATTGTTGAATGGTAATGTGGGCATATAACCTCAGTGACGCCGCTGCTCTTCAATCATCAGAAGAGAAGAATCAAGATTGCCCAGTTTTTTGAGAATTGAATTTTGAATGCTCGCTCTACATTCAGTGTTGGCAACAGCTTGTATGCGATTATCATAAAATTACTCCTGAAAGTGTGTTATGAGAGATGGATGTAGCCAAGGAATTTTTTCTCATGCACAATTGGGTTGGGGCAGGTCTTAAAAAAACTGGCTGATTCTATCAGACGGACTGTCACATTTGCAATCTGTCTGTCAATTTTAAGGACAAACATTTCACTGTGCATTCGTGAGGGAAGGTTTGTTCGGTATGCTCAACAAGCACGATTAATATAGAAAGCAAATACTCCTAACCCTATTGTTTTGATCAATTACCAACGAAGAAAGGTCAAAAGAGAACACATCTATTCGTATATTATTGAACATATTCAAACCATCCATCAGTATATCTTATGAAAGCGATAGTCTGATGAATGGAGTTAATCCGGAGTGAATTTGTTGCTGTGGATGTAAATACTTATAACAAATTACTAAACCTCGACTAA
>SDVV010043714.1:0-10226 GCA_016164225.1 Gammarus roeselii
ATATCGCTCTCTGAATTACAACTGTCGTTAATTCTCTGAACCACTAAAATATATATCGCTCTCTGAATTACAACTGGAGTTAATTCTCTGAACCACTAAAATATATATCACTCTCTGAATTACAACTGGCGTTAACTCGCTGAACCACTAAAATTTAAATATCGTTCTCTGAATTACAACTGGCGTTAACTCTCTGAACCACTGATAGGGTATAGTAACGAGTTACCCCTCGTAGATGATGAATTGTGACCCAGTAGCGCTCACCCGCATCAGTGACCTGTTTCTAGGCCCTCGTAGACGATGAAGGAGCTTCTCTGCGTCCGGCAGGGCACGTCCACCTTATGCTGGATTTTGTCGTCGTCCGACTTGCACCTCTGGCGTTGAGCTTTGATGCACGTTGTAGATTATAAATTGCCTTCTAATCTCATACTCGTCGTTGAACTCGGGGGTCCATAGTAACTGCTAACTGGAGACTATGACACCGCAACCACTTGAAAATCGTCTCTGAAAGTTGTGGTTCTATAGTAACTACTCTTGGACTATGACACTTGGGAGCACTGGAGAATCGTCTCTGAACTTGTGGGTCTATAGTAATATAACTAATACTGTGACACTTGGAGGCACTAGAAGAAAACTCGGCAATGGAGGGCTTTAAGCAACGATCTCGGCCGCAGGACGTGGGCTATAGACGTGTCTCTAGCATATGTATATGAGATGTAACCTCTGGCTACTTGGTCACCCTGCCTTATATAGTCCAAAACATGACGTCATCGCCCGCCACTCGCTTGGGAACAGCTTGGCGGCCAACTTCTTTAACCAACGTCGCAGTTGCACCAGGCTAATAACACATATAAGTAACACATAGGCTTAGGGCCAACATCCTACCGTTTACACGGCGAACCGCCGTAACCAGTCTTAAATTAATACCTTAATCATTCTCAGATCACACTTGATGACCAGTTGCTAAGGGATCACTGGCCTATTCGTACGGAACAAAACAGCTCATTGCCAGCCTCTCGACCGTGCCGACAATGTCCCCCGAGGCACAGTCGGAACCTTTCCTATTCATGATTAAGACCCTAAGGCCTCCAGCCTCGTAGCGACGTCCTCGCCTTGTTTACTGCTGCCTGAGCGCTGACCCCTGCAGTTTTCAGCGCGAGGCGTCAGTCGTCCGACACAACAGATCGCTGTTTATTCAAACAATGGCTACTGCCTCAGCGGTTTTTCAGAGCGGACGGCGGCTTGCTGGTTACCCCGTGTCTGTATCTTTCAAGGTATCCAGCAAGCAAGGTATCCGTATCTTGCAATCTGCATCCTTCACGCAGGGTCCCGCTACACCTCCCCTTCGGACCTGGACTCGTGATGGTTTGTCGTGGCCAGGCCGAAGCAAGCGGGTACTGGAGACAGATCATATGGTGTGAATTTTAGCCACCTATGCCTTCCCAGCCTGGGTGTGGCCCTTCGTGACGGAGCGGATGCTGTCACATTCAATCTCGTGGTTGCTGCGCACATGGTCGCGGGTGGAAGTTTGAGGTGTCCAGGCGGGGTCATCCTGTCCGGGCCCCTCACCAGTCTCCGGAGCAACTCGTCCTACCACGTCCACATCGGCCCGACAATCATCTGTGGACAGAAGTTCCATAGGGATCAGAGTGGACATATGAGGCTTGTAGGGCACAAAATTATTTAATGGGTACAAAGAAGGTCGGACAGGTGGAGGGGAGAGGGCAGGGAACAATCTAGGTGTCCTGTGAGAAGAATTCCAATTTGGTGAAAAACTCATGTCAGGCCGCCTGCACTCGGCTGTTTTGTGGGGGAACATACATACTTGTCCTCCCTCACCGCACACATCCCCAGGTCAAGGTTCTCGACAAACGTCTTCCTGTCGCTCGTTATAGCCACGTTTTTGGCTAAGCTGCTAATCAAGTAAGTTTGGTTTGTGTCCGAGTCTCCCACTGGAAACGTTTCCAGCGTGAAGACGGGCATCGCTCGTTTCGAAACAAAGGGTAGGAGTAGAGCATAGGCCACGTCCTCCATCATTGGTTTTAATTCAAGCATCGACAGCACGTTTGTAATGTTCCCCCTCGGAAAAAGCGTACGGGAACGATTAGGCGTCCCTGAATAAGGTTACATCTTCATCTGCAAGTGCTCTTAGTTGATCGTATCCCAAAATTTCTGGCACTGCTCCCAACCTCATAAGGGCAGGCTCATCGTCGGCGTCCATGGACACTAGGAGAAGGTACTGAATCCCCTCCCGAAAATTCATGATGCCGTTTGTGACGGTTACATACAGGTCCAACTCACTGAATTGTTGGTGGAACCTCTCGAGTACGGTCTGAGCCGCTGTGGCCTGATCAACAAGTGTGGTAAGAGTGGCTTGGACATGATGAAAGTTTACGTTTATCTTTTGGATGGAAGTTATCACACCCTAGTTCGCATGTGCGAATTTATCCTTCAAATCTTCAATGTCCTTCTCCGTTGCCACTTCCAGCACAGATTTTAACAGGTCAACGCCAATATTCAACAACCCTCGCCTCTCCCTAATGACATTTCTAGTCTCTTCCATCTCTGCGGTTACACTATTTGACATAGACGTTGGTCTCATTTCTTCTTTTGTTGCATTTGCCATCCTCGCCTTAGCGCGACCCAACTTTCTCCTCCATTCTCGTTCCAACGCACGTAGCGAAAAAGTGTTGAGAAGATACAATACCTCTTGGCCCGCGCGTGTTAGCAGCACCCGGAAATGGTATGACATTGCCGGGATTGTATCAAGAACCGCCGCCTGATGGGCCTGGGTCATCGACAACAATCCCAAAGCGTCGACCAATTGTACGGCCCACTCAAACAGCTCAGCTGCTGACCGTGCGACGAAAGACTTCGTGTGATACTCCAGTCGCACGACCAGCTGCCCTTGCACGAAGGTCACCGTACCGCCGGCCGAGGCGATCAGTCCATTTCCGGCACATGCACCCCATCTCCAGCCCCCTCGGTACTTCCCCCGCTTGGAGCGTCGGGCGAACCGAAAGGAAGCAGTACCAGAAGAAGCAGAGGCATGAGTCGCAGGACCACCATTTCGCCTACAACACAATTTTTTTTGTCCTAATTCTAACTTATACTTGAGAAACAAGGATATGGGAAATAAAAATATCATTCTATCAGATGCTGGTTATACTAATTACAAGACGGCCGCTCAGGTTTCCTCAACGGAGAGAAACGTGTTCGTCGCCTGGAATTCGCCGTGAACGAGTAACAATTGGTTCACGTGCGAGTGGAGGCCTATCCATGGCTTCCACTACTGGCACATCTACCCTTACTGGGTGTCCTGAGCTGCAAGAGATTTGAGAACAGGTGTTCCCTCCTCCCCGCTGTTAACTCCTCGGTTGGTTCGTCCAAAAGCTCACATGTGTCCTCCCCGTAACATTGGAGAGGGTGCCCCTACGTGAGATAGGCCACAAGGCAAAATGTCGTCTAGATGGACATTGCGCTGCTTATACTGTATAACTGACATGTTGTAAAGTGAAATTGTAAGGTGAAAGTTTTTTGGTAACTACCAATGGTCCTTCCCATCTGGGTGACAGTTTGGGGTATTCAGTTAGTTTTGGATGATATTTGGCGTAGACTTTTTGGTTCAAAACTAGTTTCTCGCGAATATATTTAGTTGATTGGTATCAATTCTATGTATAACTTTTTTTTGTTTAACTTGTGTCACATATTCACCCCTGTTTTATTAATATAATGGTTTAAACACATCTTTACAATACGTCCGTGCTATCCAATTTCCCACTCTACATTGTATTCATATTCTATGTATATTTACAGATGATACTATTGTGAACAATATTTGCTCCTTATTATCCGAACCGGCCCTTAGAGATGAGTTACGATGAATAAATTCTGGATTCATTAATCCCACGCCCATGAGGTTTTATACGATTTTTGAGAGCATATATTGTGAGTCATGTTTTGCAACATGAAATAGCTATAAGCCGGCCGCCGACAAGAGATGTGCTGTCACAAATTCACTTTATTTCTTGATTCGCTAATTTAAATACCACTCATATGAAAACTAAGTTTGATATATTATAGCTACCTATGTATTGAAATCTCATTGCTAGACGATAGAAAGAATGAATTTAATAAAAATAATAATAACACCTGCGCCATCGAAATTGTACTGAGGCTCAAACGGTTCGGGACCGTCCCACAGGCTACGTGTTTCCGGTCGTAACCGAACAGAACATAATGAGGATTATCGCCAATTGTGTTATTAAACGCTGTATTGATGGCGATCATGACTTCGGGAAGAAACAAGTCCCATTCCGGCGAGAACTCTTCGCAATAAATACGCAACAATTTTGCAATTGAAAAATTCCGGTTTTCCACGGTCCCGTTTGCAGCCGTTCGATACGGGGTAATGTTCACCTTTTGGACGTGGAAATCTTCGCACATGTGCCTCATCACCTCGCTCACGAACTCCAATGCATTCTCGGATATAAGTCGGGACGGGGCGCCGTAGTGCGCGAACAACTGTTCTCTGAGAACACGCGCAACGGTCCTAAGATGACAGGTCAGGGATCGGTACTGTCACTAAGTATCGTGTGAGAAAATCAACAAATGTAGGAATGTACCTATTTCCAGAACTAGTGATTGGGAGTGGTCCCATGATGTCCATTTCGACCTCTGCCCACGGTCTCTATGGCAATGGGTAAGTTCGGACAGGGGTGCTCTGAGCAGGCAAATGATTGTACCTCTGACACTCCACGCAACACCTAATTATTTCAGTGGCCAAAGTGACCATGTTTTGAAAGTAGAAATGAGTCCGAATTTGATTAGGATTCTGTCCACCCCGAGGTGTCCGAATTCAAACGAATCGTGGCATAACAGTACGGCTCTTTGGATTAATGTTTGTGGTACGACCACTGTCCAGTATGTGGCCACTTCGCCGCACCTTTGCACAGTGACACGTCGGTGCAGAATATTGCTACTCAGCATGTAGTTCTCCAAATCCTTAGGAGAGGCTGTATGCGTTGATATGGGTGTTTCCGTAGTTAAGTGTATAATGTATGTGACTAAATGTGGGTCCTTTCTCTGTTCTTTAATCAGTTCTTCTACCGTCCAGGTCAATGCAGGGACTCGTTTCTTCAGAGTCTTTGGAAGAGTTTTGCCTTCCTGCACACTCGCAATGTGCGACGGCATTTCGTCGTAATCTTCCTTCTCGGCTATCTCTTTCAGATCCTCGTCATTCTCCTCCAATGCGGGAAGACTGTAAGGGGTGCGAGACAATGCATTGGCTAGGTTATTCAACTTACCTTTCACACACACCACCTTTGGACTGTACTCCTGAGTCAATACCGCCCACTTCCCCAGCGCACCTTCTGGCAAACATTTCCTGAATAGAAACGACAGTGGACGATGATCTGTGTAGATAGTAATTTCGTAGCCGTATACCAGGTAACGAAATGTCTTGAGGGCCCATAGGACTGCCATGGCTTCTCTCTTGGTAGTGGAATAACGACGTTCTGTCTCTGACAGAGATCTTGAAGCGTAAGAGATCGGGTGTAAATAATTTCTGGGAGGAACAAGTCCCATCCCGGGATGTCCGAATTCGAATGAAACATGGCCCAACAACACTGCTCTGCGGATTAGCGTGTAATACGACCATGGTCCAGTACACAAAAGAAATGTATTGTAGTAAATACCTCTATATCGTAAACTCAAACATGACGTGACTATTGCATTTTTTTTTTTAAATAAACTTTTTCTTTTGAATTTACAATCTTCCTACTGTTGAAATTAAATTATTTCGTCACGCAACTAATACATGAAAGTTCTAGACACCAATTAGCTTTTCTTTATAAATTTATACATAATCTATACATTTCAATATATGATAATCGCTTGTTATTTATTCAAGGTCGAAAACGATACGCAAGCTCGAGTTTCTATCGATATCGAAAAGTTAAAAGTTCCATGACGAGCGGGGTTTGAGCCCGAGACCTCGATCTTATGAGCCTGAGACTGATACCACTAGCCATGAGATAGTAAGAATTTTTACAGAGTGATGAAATAAATAGTGTTCTATTCAAGAAACAGCGTATATATATATTTTTTTTTATGGTTGGAAATTATGAAGACTTAATGCCACGCGAATTCATTTAAATTGACAGGTCATAAAGTATTATAAAATAGTAACCAAATTCATCTAGTGTCAACATGAGATCCGGGAACCTGACCTAATAAAAAAAGATGAAAACCGGCTAAATTAATCAGATACTGTACATGTAAATTAGACAAGGTCTAAAAATCAATAGGAAACATACTTTCGGCAAGGTCTAAAAACAATATGAAATATACTTTTGACATGGTCTAAAATCAATATGAAAATATATTCGACAAACAATTTGCAGAAAGCATGCTACATTTATATGTATATGGCTATGCACAGGACAACATGACAAATATTGTACATTTTACAGGACATTTTCTTTCTGCGTAAGTTTTGATGGATGTATTGGTGGTTAAATGTGTAATGTATGTGGCTAACTGTGAGTCAGCTAATTTAATTTTGTTTTTAGTAGGATAGAGATGAGTAGCGGAATGCAAAGAAAATAGTGAGTGTTCGGTTATGTTGTTTGTATCGTGTGCTGATTGTTTTTGGTTCAAGTCGCTAATGGGATGTTATATGCTTGTGAATAATTTCTAATGTCAAAACAAATCTATCTTCGAGCGGTGTTTTCTAATAAGTCCGTGCCATTCAGTAGCTCATAAAGAGCTGAATGACATTTGTCATTCACGACTATCTGATGGGTAAACGTAATTGGGATTGGCCTTTTCGTTTGAAGTTTGGATTTGATGAACCATCCGCCTTTGAGTTGGATGAGTTTGGATTTCCTGCAAATTGAATATTTCGCATACCCAACACAGTATGGCTTGTCCGTTAAAGTTAGTCAGACGGGCACCCCTAGGGGTCACAGGCCTAGACACATCCTCAAGCACTCCAGTCTTAATGGTTGTCTTTCCGGCTCCCGTATCCAACCAACCAAGCACACGTCGACCATCCACCACCATGGCGACCATCGGAATCCGAATTTCCTTTTCCGAATTCGCAGAGCTATTCACAGCTCGTTTATTTGTCACTAAGAAACGGTGACATTCAACTCTCACTCTTCACACCGTCACCACCTTATATACTCAGCTAGTTTATTTACCACCAAGAAACGGTGACTTTTACTCTCCACACCGTCACCACCTTTCTGTTGTAGCACACCACACTGAAAACCACCACGCACCGGTCACAGTCTCACTCACATCCCTGGGGCTGTCGAGCCCTGCTACTGACAAAGGGTTCTCAGGATCATTCAGAGGCTTAACCGTTGATGTACCAAGTAACGAGGTGATCAGTCCCGCTACAGTATTCCTGGAAGAATGCGCTGAATGTTGCTCTCCCAATTTGGAGAGGCAATTAGGGTCCATCGAACTAACAGAGACATCAGGGAGACAGATGGCTAGCTGGGCCTTCTTTGTGCCAAGCCTGCTTGACAAGGAGTCTGCTTTGGACTTGATAAAAAATTCCCTCTTATTTTGGTTTTATCGGGCCATCTCGTCGCAAGATGCCCCGACCTGCCACAGTTGAAAAATTCCACATGCTAATTTGGAGCATTTTGGCAGTCGTCCAGAGTATGTCCCTGTGCCTTTGCACTTTTATCTCCTTTCCGGATATCCCACCTGATTTCGCTTCATAGCCTTCTTCTGGCTCTCTCACACACGGGTTTTCCGCGTCCTGACTAATTGTATCTCCACCATTAACCAAAATTAATAGGAGGGCCTCACACCCAAACCTCTTAGAGTATATCCTATACAACCACTACATTAATTTATTTGAGGAGGCCTCACGCCCAAACCTCTTAGAGTATATCCATTACCACCACCACATTAATTAATTTAGGAGAGCCTCACACCCACCTCGTAGAGTATATCCATTACCACCACCACATTAATTAATTTAGAAGGGCCTCACACCCACCTCTCCGAGTATATCCTCTATACTAGTCATACCTCAAACACGAGTCATACCTCAACCACGAGTCATAACTCTAGAACGAGTCATAACTCTAGTACGAGTCATAACTCTAGCACGAGTCATAACTCTATTACTTCGAGTCCGTGAGGGAAAACCACGGCGACCAGGATTATAGATTATTCTACCTGATCTCTGTCTTCCCTCCCTGTAAGTAACTGGACCCTGGAGGATTGCATTGATCCCCATGACCTCATTCTGACTTCCAGTCATATAATCCTTAGAGTTATTCACTGTCTGTCTCAACACGTCATTCTCTCTGAATGAGCAGACGGACACCTGTCTCGCGTCAAGCGCATTCGTCCTTCCTGTCATTGTACCACCCACTTTGTCCGTCAAGGTCATACGTCTATCAGCCGCAGTAGCACCATGCCTGTTCTTACAATGTGATGAATCAATCAACCGAGACGCCATAAAGAGTACGTACCAAGCAACAACAAGAACTGCCTTCCTGGGCCCCTGACCTACTGCCACCTTACAGGACGTATAAAATATAATGTAACACAAAATTTAATAGCCTTTAACAAACTGGTATGATTTCGCGCGGTGACGTCATTCACCAGAATAATAAAGAACCTTGCGTACGATGCTGTGTTGTCACTTTCTCTAATGTATCCTGTGAACTGGGGTATCTTATCCCCTTGAATTAAGTTAATTTGAGGTGTGAGAACAGGAGGGTTCACCATCGCATCCACCACGTCTCAAATCGAACCACCACTACTCCACCACGTCGGCTATCTCTAAGCCTACTCGATACTCGAGTGTTTCTTGCTCTCTTCCAGGCTATCACGTATCAAACTGATGCCTATTCAATTGAGACACATACGATTTACTCAAAAAACGTCGAGAATTTTCCATTGACTACTAGTCAAAAAATGATTGCCACATATTGAATTTTTTAAATGACACCACTCTCCACTTAACTATTTATAAATTATTATCTAATGATTATCCTATCGCAGATTTTAAAACTCAATAACTTCAATAATTCTACTCCGACTCTACTGATTTTACCACGGTTTTACATGTTTCACTGACTATCTCATTTTTTCTTTGAACCCACTGTAACCGAGAACGCTCTACACAACAACAAATGCCTATGAACTGCAATAAAACCCAGCGAAACTGTTCAGCCCTGCTGCGGCGTTTATTCCACTGTACTTTCTCACGTTAATACTTGTCTACCGCCAGTTCAGCTCTATCTGGTTATAGTTTATTTGTCTTTATGACCGTGACCCATATCTCTCTCTCTCGGTAAAACAGATATACAATCTCATCTGAGTTTGATAGTTCGTTAAATAAAACACGTCCTGCAGCCTACTCGTTGCCAAGCCCTCCTTTTCTTTTTCAGCCCATCAAACTAAAGTTCCCCTCCACTTGCATGGAGCGAGAGAGAGAGAGTGTTCTGACCTTTGAGCTTGCACTGGTTTGCACCCAATGAAACTTAAACTCCACTTGTTACACAAACCCACTCATAGACGCAGCGTTGTATGGAAAAATGATGGAACCAGTGGAACAGAGAATCACACTCTGATTTACTTGCGATGCATGAGGTATATCAATCCTCACTCATGGGGCACCAGTGTGTGGCCGCCATGTCATTTAACAGAATATAACGGCAATCAAATCATTTACCAATTAATATTTATTAATGACCGGCGGGCTTGTGAGTTCGCCCGACCCAGGAGAGGTCTTGGGTGTTCACCTCAAAATGACACTCCCCAGCAACTCAGTTGAGTGGGTCTGAGAGATGATATATTAACCAACAAACTTCCATACAATTTGCCTCTACGTGAAGGGAATTGAAACCACTAGAAGAACAACCATATTGTCTATTTTATTATAATCAAGGAAAATCCGGAGACTGGAGCGATTTCCCTTCCACCCGCACACAGATGACACAGCCTCTCTAGAATATGCACCCCGGTGCACAATGGGTACCACCGCTATAATATATATATGCACCAAAATGGCGCGAGCAACGAAACCACCAACAGTAAATATGCACACTCGTGCGTAATGGGAAGAACACAAATACTAAAAAGGAACATTGGAAAACTAGTTTTAAATACATATTGTTAAAACTTCAAACAACTCACATGAAAACGGTCCATTCCTAACAAGGCTGCTCATATAAAATATATGTATATAT
>SDVV010043715.1:0-10226 GCA_016164225.1 Gammarus roeselii
CCTAGACTCCTCCTACATTTTGGTAGTACATACAGGGCTATGAAATCGCCAGCTGCTGCTGCCCCTATATCTATCATCAGAACAGCTGAATCTCTTTTCTACCGATCGGCACAAATGACCTCCCATTATACAACGGGCCTTCGACGACATACACGAGTGACCAAGTCCGAGGGCACAGATCTGTTTGCTGAAGGAGCGAAAATTGGGGGAAGGCGAGGCCTAATTCAGCCGTTCGCATCATGAGAAACCCACACTTTGGCTACATATTATAAGCGTAAAAACGGAGTGTTATAACATATATACATATATGTATAGTAAAATGGGATGAGAAGTTAACAAAACCTTCAATAAGAGTTGTACGCTTTGTTTACTATTCCATTTTACAATACTATATCTCATAAATATTGTACATATGGTATAGTATTACTCTATGTAAGATTTTTTTCTAGCATTGATGATAAAGTCACAAAAGCGATTTTTGTCGGTTTATTTTTTACTCCCACATGGGGTAAGAAATTACGGGCATGAGGAAATAGTGAACATCCTAAAAATATGCTTTCTAAACAAGTTTATTACTAGTTTCAACATTGGTTATGTTTTCTGAATATCTATAAACTGGTACGAATCCCTAGAAGCTGAATTAATACTTCGTATAACTATAATTTGTAACACCTAGTTTCATCTTCGGTTGTGGTCCTCTTTGATATTTGTTCCTACTTTGCCTGGTTGTTGTTGTTTGTTGTTGTTGTTGCTCATGATTGGCATCGTCAATGATTGCGTTGGTGCTGTCATGTAACACTCACTCGCTGTAATTAGTTCGATCTATACCTATATTATACTTACATATTTACAGCACATCGACACCATCTACATTGTTTGCTCCACTACAAAGTTTTCAAAGATTTCCTTGACATTTACAACAGGGAATTTGAATAATTGCTTTCCTAAATCTGCAATTTCTGGGTCATAAAACACACAATGACCAGGAACGACGGCAATAACATCACGTTTAGGGAATATCCATCGCCACATTGCTGGGTCAAAAGTGGGTAAGCGCTTGTGGAGGAATTGGCCTTCCGCCAATGTCATTTCATCCGTGTCTATGTTAATTAGTAAGTAAGTAAATTTGGGAGCAGTAATGTATACTGCATAGTACCTTCCAATCGATTCTTCAGTGATTTTGAGCTTCATTTTGTCATTGCTTTCTGATGGTTTCTCTTCCTGTGTTCCAACTATCTGCGTGTCATCATCGCTCTCTATACTTTCCAATTCTAAACTATTATCCTCTGATGAGTTGTCATTCAATTGTGGCTCATCATCAGTGGTGGTTGTTTCTGCTTCAGACTGTGGAGGTACAATCTTCTTACCCTCAGGCCGTCTTCTCTTCTTGGGTTCTGAAGGTCTCCTTTGAGCCAATTCTTTACGTTCTATTGCTTCCAAACATTCCATTTGTGTCATTATGGCACCGTGAATACTTATAGTACCCGTCCTCTTAGGTGGACCTGTTGGTGTGCGGACCCTCTCTTGCAGTACCTTCTCTATCGACAAATGCTCGATGGTGGCGTGTGGAGATGTTACAGTGGATTCAAGAGAGCATCTTCTTGCTAATTCATCTGTTATTGTTTGATATTACATATGCCTCACGCACATCGTCTCATTGGCTACAACACGGTTGAATAGTTCTTGCTTAGTTATTCTTGTAGTTGTTTCTGGTCAACTGTTCTCTACAAAAAACTGCATCCTGGCGCTGAGGGCGTTGAATTTACTGGTCTTGGTGGCCTACCTTTCGGTGTGCTGCAAGTAATAGTTCTTTTAGGTGGAAGGGTTGAATCTCCTTGGTTGACAGAAACGTTTTGAATTGTCGCATCCGGCTGCTCTAATCCCGCAGGTTTTTTCCTTGTATGGCTTCTGGATCTTCAACAACTTCATTTGATACCATTTGTTCTTCATTAATCTCAACTGAACCTCCATTGTGTATTTCTACCTTATCTTCATTATTTCGAGCAACTGTTTCTAGAAACGGGGTACCATTTTCATTGCAAGGTTTACCATTCTCAGCCCATGCGTTTTATGTTAGTTTTAGTGGATACAGACGAGATTTGTTAACCTTACTGGAATCAAATGGGAATATCCCTGTTGCGTTGAAACCCGACTTGATATTATTGGGCGATAGCCCTTCCTTCCAGACACGGCATATTAAATTAGTAAATCCAGCATTTCTCAAAGGTTCTTCAGTGGCGGTCCTTGATACGTGATCATTTAATTTTATTTGGAACCAAATACATTGTTCGATACAATTTTACCTGTAATTTAATGTATATTTTAGTATTAAGAAATACTATGTATCCCTAACAGAATATCACGAGGTATCTTGTGAGAAAAGGTTTTTATTTTATTTGTTTTAATGATTCCGATTCTGAGCCGTTAAAGGGTAAAGATAGGAATACTGTTTTCTTGTTTGTTGTTGGTACTTGTTTTGGTTTCCGGTAAATATTATTAAGGAACCTTCTGCTATGGTTGTCAAATAAGACTATGGCTAAGAATTGGTCAAGAATTTTCTGATGAACTCGATTTCTTAGAGGAAGGCCAAAAATTAGGAGGAGAGGTTATATGCTCGATAGATCAGGGTTTCCATGTTGATTCTATATTTTAGGGGAGAAAAAAAAATCATACCAAGACCTAAAAACGTGGGTTTTCCTAAGATACTGGCATGCATACGGTTATTATGGTCTCGATAAATTTTGAAATCAAGAAAGGGGATGGAGTTGTTTTGCTCCGTCTCGTAGGTAAATTTAATACTGGCATGTAGGGAATTCAAAAAATCTAGAAATTTATTAGTGTACGATTGTTCGCTGAAGATGACAAAGGTTTCATTAACTAATCTTTTGTGAAAGATGGGTTTTAACTCTACCGGGTACGAGTCCAACCACATCGTTTCGTAGTAGCAAAGAAAGGCCTTGGCTAACGTAGGGCTCAGTGGTGAGCACATCTGTACACCATCACATTGCTGGTACGCTGAGTCACCAAACATGAAGAAAGATTCCCTACATGCGAGGGTTAAGAGTTCTCTAAACACTGCTCCAGATAGATTGTGGCAGCAATCTTGTGTGCTGAAGATGATTTGGCATATAATATTGATAGTTTCGTCTAAAGGTATGTTAATGAATAATGAGGAAACATCGAAGCTTGACATGAAGATGGGACCGTTACAAGAGAGTGGAGTGGTTTTGTTGTAAAAATCATACGAGTTCTGCAAGGTGTAGTTGTTAACCGCGAGGGGTTGAATGATAGGAAAGAGAAATTTAGCGAGAGTGTAGGTAGGAGCGTCATATGCGGCCTAGATAGGTCGGAGTGGTGTGTTTTCCTTGTAGATTTTTGTGTAGAGGTCGTTGTATTGGACTTAGAGACACTCTTGTTATTGAGTAGTTTTCTACAACAGCGGTTAATTTTATATTAGTTTCGGAGGCATTGTTTGAATTAGGAGATGTTGGTAATTTTCTTAAATTTAGCTGGATCTGAAAAAATATCGTCCATCTTGGAGTTGTAATCAGTTTTGTTCGTGATCACAACTCCGCGTCTTTGTCTAGTCGGGCGGCTAAAAGGTCTGTTTTTTAAGCTAACTGTCTCAAAATGTTGAGGTCGGTTTTATTGAATATAGGGCAAAATGGCGTTGTTTATTAAATTTAGAAAATGTATGTTGGGCAGTCTGTTTGACTGTTTCAGTACCAGACTGAAAGTCTGCCTCCGGTCTTAGTTGTAATTTCTTCAGTGAGTTCACTAACATTTCAAACGAAAGGAAATGCTTATTGAAATTAGGACGGTAAAGAGGGAGCAAAAATTCTAATCAGAAAGTAAGAAAAAAGTTCGCTCTGCTGGACAAAATATGGGTAGATAAGTCAACGATGACTTTAGCTGGGTCACAAGGTTTTAGTAGGGAGACTGCTCCAAGGTTGGATAATTTTCTGCTGTGGATGTTTCTAATTTCAGTAATGTATTTTTTATTTGAACGGGTGATCATGTACTGGATGCAGACTTTATCAAAGGTTGAGATGGTCATACAAAAGTTGTTGAAGGAGCTGTGCTAGGATTTTTTCTATCAATTTCTTTAGTTTTTTATTTATTTCTTGATCAATAGTTTGGTTTGCATGTATCGGTATAGGCCAGTTGATCTCAGTGAGTCACGATATAATTTGAAACACATAAATTTGGGAAAGACTTGGTAGGTTTTACAGCACGATAGGAAATGGAGGTCCTCTAT
Organism: Gammarus roeselii; assembly: GCA_016164225.1. Lineage (NCBI taxonomy): Eukaryota > Metazoa > Arthropoda > Malacostraca > Amphipoda > Gammaridae > Gammarus > Gammarus roeselii. The sequence continues at coordinate 4,259 of SDVV010043715.1, forward strand.
TGCTTTGTGGTATTTTTTTATTGTTTCTCTCATATGTTCTGAAGAGTTGCAGGCAAGGGCGGCCATATCTAAGTGTGAGAATATAAGCGATGCTATGATTTGTAAGAAATTTTATTTTAAGTAGGAACAGATACACTAGTGAGCATAGCATGTTTATGAAGTTCAGAAAGAAGAGTTGTTAAACATGAAAACGGGGACTGAAATGAATCTTAAAAATATTAAAAAATCGGGTGATTTAGAGCAAAAAGATATGTCGAGACGTTTTGGGATTGAGCTCCCATCAGCAGTTGGAATGTGAGAACTCCCCAAAAAATTATACTTTTCTTATTTTGTTTGGTGACTCAGCGTCTTGGTATGATTTTTTTTCTCTCATACATCCCTAAAAAATAGAATCAACAACATCAAAACCCTGATCCATCACGCATATAACCTTTCATCCTCATTTTTGGCCTTCCACTAAGAAATCGAGCTTTTCAGAAAATTCTTTACCAGCAATGGTTATACCATAGCCTTATTTGAAAAACATTGCAGAACGCTCCTCAACAATATTTACCGAAAACCAAAACAAGTACCAACAGCAAACAATAAAACAGTATTCATATCTTTACTCTTCTGCGACTCAGAATCGAAACCATTATACACCGCATTACTAAACGTCCTTTCGGATTACTATCCACAAGTAAAATTCAACCCAGCCCTGAAAAATTCCTTTACCTTAGGATCGTTGTTTTGCTCTAAAGACACTGTCGCTTCTGATGTGTGATCCGACATTATATACTGTTTTTCATGCGACAGCTGCCAAGCGTCTTACGTCGGTTCCGGAAGGGAGAGGATCAGCACCTTGGTATCTCAAGCAGAATGGGTACACACGGTTACACTCTCTATCCCCCGCAAGCATGCTTAGTACCATAATCATCCATTCAGATATAAGCACTTCAAAATCATTGATCTGTCACGCAACAGCTTAAACTTCCTCATCTTCGAATCCCTGCACATACACCAATTAAAACCTTCCCTCAACATCTATCAATCATCTACTAAACTTTATTCCGTTCCAAGCAGCCGATCAGAGCACAGCATGCCCCAATATGACATAAATTATACCGGTTCAAACACGCCTACTAACTCACTCAGTGTCTCGCCTCCATGAAGAGCACTGAGGAAGCTGCGAGTTAAATGAAACGTAAAGGTGGAGGGCCATAACAATGTAGTCTGGTGTCGGAGTTTGGTAGAGTGTAGAAGAGGAGAAAGCTGCGAGTTAAATGAAGCGTAAAGGTGGAGGGCTTTTACAGTGTAGTCTGGTGTCTAACAGTGTTTACAAGTGTAAGAAGACAACAACAGGACTTTGGGCCCAAATCGGGTTGCCTTTTGATAGTAAGAATATTAGTTCTGAAATAGAACGTCTAAGACAGCATGATGTGTCGCTGTATTTTCTGTTTTAATAGACCAAGAAAAGGAAAGTTTCTAGAAGGAAATAGCATTTAACGATGATACTCAAAACAACTCAAATCAGCACATGAAGAGAAAGCCACCGACCCACGGTGTTGATCTGAGATTGTCACAGTTTCATTCCTCGTTAAACGAATGCTGACCGATGTCATTCCTGGACACCGTTTTGCAACGAGCAGGTGCCAATGCCGAGCACCTTTTTTTTACCGTGCTAGTGCCAATGCCGGGCACAGATTTAACCGTATGGGTGTCAATGCCGGACACCGTTTTTCTCGAATATACTAGTGAGAGTGCTACAGATGGGGAGCTATGTAGCGGTGGTTTTAGTAAAATTTGTAGAGCCGTGACTCAAATGTTTCGATTGTATCGCTGTTCACCATTTCCGCGGGAAGTCTGTTTCATTTTTCGACAACTCTATACGTGAAGAAATTGCGCGTGATATAGAGTGTGAAACGCTTACCAACGATTTTGTATTCATTATTCCTGGTCCCTTCGTTCGCATCCACAGTGAAAAAGCTTGCTCGATCGACGTCGAAGTTTGGTAGAGTGTAGGAGAGGAAGAGGCTGCGAGTTGAATGAGGCGTAAAGGTGAAGGGCTATAACTGTGTAGTCTGGTGTCGGAGTTTGGTAGAGTGTGGAAGAGGAGGAAGCGGTGAGTTGAATGGAGCCTAAAGGTGGAAGGCCTAGATTACCTCATGCAGGAAGTATTTTTCGATAAATAGATATCCCTTAGCAGTTATAGAATCTGTTTTTCACAAGATGGTCGAAAGTTTGCATCCCGGTAGAGTCCGAGCTCAGTTGCCCTCCAGGAAGGAAGTTTACGTTAGTATCCCCTACATTGATATGCTGATAGATCAGTGACAAGGGATCTCAACATGATTATTCAACAATTTTATCCCCAAATTCACTTGCACATTGTTTTTCGTAATAGTTTCAACATAGAAAGTTTTTTTAGGTTTAAGGATAAGATGCCTCCTCTACTGTGAAGCAATGTGTTTTATTAATACACGTGTAGACAGTGTCAGGCTACGTACTGTGGGGAGACCTAGCGTCAACTCAAGACCCGCATTGCTGAACATTAGGAGTAACCGTCTGCACTGGCGCACCAATGCTTTCTCCTCCCATAGTAGGATCAGAAACCATGCACTAGAAGTAAATCATCCTATATTAGAAAATAGTTTCGATATAGTTGGATCGACTGAGGAGTCAAATTTGAAATTGCTTGAGAGTATTATTATTCATACAACCAGCCTCTCTCTGAATGACTTGGCATCCTCTACTCCTTTGAATGCTTTGCGCTGTGCCGTTTGTGTGTTCGATTATGTCTGTCAGGTTCTAAATTTCTAGTCTTCCATTCTTCCAGTTTCGCGCTGGGACTCCGGTGTAACATTGAAGCAAATAATAAATAAATCCAGTTAAGCAAATCCGTTATATTTGTTCGTTGTTCATTAGGTAATAATTTGCTTGGGCTTGATTTTTAATATTTTGGATCTATGTGCCCTCACATTTGTCAATCCTTTCCGCATTTTCAGATGGTACTGGTGATGAGTATCGGGATACGCTCGAAAGCTTTACTGTGTTTAATATATTGTGATATTCCGAGATGTTTTTAGCAGCCTTCATTCTCCTATTTTTAATTAGATTACGTTTCCCAAGAAATACTTCCATTGTAGTCTGGTGTCTGAGTTTGGTAAAGTGTAGGAGAGGCAGAAGCTGCGAGTTGAATGAAGCGTAAAGGTGGAGGGCTATAACAATGTAGTCTGGTGTCGGAGTTTGGTAAAGTGTAGGAGAGGCAGAAGCTGCGAGTTGAATGAAGCGTAAAGGTGGAGGGCTATAACAATGTAGTCTGGTGTCGGAGTTTGGTAGAGTGTAGGAGAGGCAGAAGCTGCGAGTTGAATGAAGCGTAAAGGTGGAGGGCTATAACAATGTAGTCTGGTGTCGGAGTTTGGTAGAGTGTAGGAGAGGCAGAAGCTGCGAGTTGAATGAAGCGTAAAGGTGGAGGGCTATAACAATGTAGTCTGGTGTCGGAGTTTGGTAGAGTGTAGGAGAGGCAGAAGCTGCGAGTTGAATGAAGCGTAAAGGTGGAGGGCTATAACAATGTAGTCTGGTGTCGGAGTTTGGTAGAGTGTAGGAGAGGCAGAAGCTGCGAGTTGAATGAAGCGTAAAGGTGGAGGGCTATAACAATGTAGTCTGGTGTCGGAGTTTGGTAGAGTGTAGGAGAGGCAGAAGCTGCGAGTTGAATGAAGCGTAAAGGTGGAGGGCTATAACAATGTAGTCTGGTGTCGGAGTTTGGTAGAGTGCAGGAGAGGCAGAAGCTGCGAGTTGAATGAAGCGTAAAGGTGGAGGGCTATAACAATGTAGTCTGTTGTCGGAATTTGGTAGAGTGCAGGAGAGGAGGAAGCTGCGAGTTAAAAGAAGCGTAAAGGTGGAAGGCAATATAATTTATTGAATCATTTCTACCATTTACCGTACCAATTTTGAAGATACAATCATTGTCACATAAGCTAATATTGTGCTTCATCTTCTATAACAGAAGTATATTACTTCGATTTCTGTACTCCAATATCGACTTATTCTGATTGTCAATCATTTAATAATTCCTTTCGATCATGAAGTGTAAATATTTAGTGCTATGTATATATTTCATGAATAACTCATGTCGTCTGTTCACCACTTCATTGTTCATACAATGTTTTACACCCATCTTAAAAATATGTTGACGCATTTCGTCATGATATATGTATATCCAGTGCTATGTATATATTTTATGTACAATTTATGTCACCTATTCAACCATTTAGTATTCATATCTTACACCATCTTTACAATATGTTAGCGCAATTCCATTTCCCATCCCCATGTTCTCAGGATTTCTTATCCCCATGTGTTGGCGTTTTTTTCCAATCCTATGTGTATCGCAATTTTTCCCAACCCCATGTATTCGTGATCGCTCCACCCCATGTATTTCGTGCCCGGCATCCCTGATTCTTACCTCGAATATGACGTTGGCTGTTGATCATTGATTATAATATTATAATTTATAATCAGTTGCTTAAAATCAGAACCGGCGGCGAATTCAATTTGAAATTCCGTTTACGTTAATTGAAATAGTGTTTATGACAATGAAGTTTTATGTGTAGTATTTAAAAAATCGAAAACCCATTGCCAGATGATGGAAAAAATGATTTAATGATAATAATAAAAATAAGTGTTATCTGGTGTCGGAGGTTCGTCGAGTGTAGGAGAGGAGGAAGCTGCGAGTTGAATGAAGCGTAAAGGTGGAGGGCTTCAACAGTGTAGTCTGTTATCGGAGTTTGGTCGAGTGTAGAAGAGGAGGAAGCTACGAGTTGTATGAAGCGTAAGGGTGGAGGGCTTCAACAGTGTAGTCTGTTATCGGAGTTTGGTCGAGTGTAGAAGAGGAGGAAGCTGCGAGTTGAATGAAGCGTCAAGGTGGAGGGCTATAACAGCGTAGTCTGGTGTCAGAGTTTGGCAGAGTGTAGGAGAGGAGGAAGCTGCGAGTTGAATGAAGCGTAAAGGAGAAGGGCCATAACAGTGTAGTCTGGTGTCGGAGTTTGGTAGAGTGTAGAAAAGGAGGAAGCTGCGAGTTAAATGAAGCGTATAGGAGAAGGGCCATAACAGTGTAGTCTGGTGTCGGAGTTTGGTAGAGTGTAGAAAAGGAGGAAGCTGCGAGTTAAATGAAGCGTAATAGTGGAGGGCTTCAACAGTGTAGTCTGGTGTCGGAATTCGGTAGCGTGTAGGAGAGGAGGAAGCTGCGAGTTGAATGAAGCGTAAAGGTGGAGGGCTTCAGCAGTGTGGTCTGTTATCGGAGTTTGATCGAGTGTAGAAGATGAGGAAGCTGCGAGTTGAATGAAGCGTAAAGGTGGAGGGCCATAACAGTGTATTACAAGTGTTTACAAGTGTAGGAAGACAACAACAGGCCTATTGGCCCAAACTAGGTTGCCTTTTGGTAGCAAGAGTGTTAGTTCTGGAGTAGAACGTCTAAGAAGCCTATTGGTTCAAACTAGGTTGCCTTTTGGTGGCAAGAGGATTAGTTTTGAAGTAAAACGTCTAAGAGAGCTTCATGTGCCATCTCTAATTTATTTATAACAACAGGAAATAGAACGGTTTAGCTATTTATCGGCGATTTATGTAGAACTTATCGAGCCGCGACTTGAACGTTTCGATTGTATTTCTGTTTACAACCTCCGCTGGAAGTTTGTTCCATTCTTCGGCAACTCTATACGTGAGGAAATTGCGCGTGATGTCGAGTGAGAAACGTTTCCCAGCGATTTTGTATCCATTGTTCCTAGTCACTCCGTTTATATCTAGAGTGAAAAGGCTCGCTCGGTCGACGTTTTCCTTACCCTTCATAATCTTCCACACTTCTATCATGTCGCCTCTGACTCGACGTTTCTCTAGCGAGTGAAGATTGAGTTCACGAAGCCTGTCTTCGTACGATTTGTTCCGCAGCGAGGGGATGAGTTTGGTAGCTCTACGCTGAACCTTCTCAAGTTTAATA
>SDVV010043716.1:0-10226 GCA_016164225.1 Gammarus roeselii
CCTGCAACCACTCCTCAAACGCTCCTCTTTTCCGTGCCACCGCCAGTTTGACCTCCTCGTTCCACCACTCGCAGCCTTTCCTCCTGCACCCTCCCACACGGCGCGCACCACACACCTTCTTCGCACATCTAACAACGCACCCGTTAACATCTCCCATTCTTCTTCCACATCTCTCAGATCCTCTCCTCTCTCCCTCCTCCCACTCGTTTGTTGCCCTTCCACTTCTGCTCCACTCTTAATCTACCTTCCACCAGCAGATGGTCAGACACTCCTCCACCCTCCCCTCTCAACACCCGCACATCCAACAGCCTCCCCACCACTCGCCTCGACATCAGCACAAAATCCATCAGTGCTCTCTCCAACATTGCACCATGGGCCATCCTTACCCATGTGTACTTGTGAATATCTCACTTCTTGAACAAACTGTTTCCGACCACCAGCTCCTGCTCCAGACACAACCTATCAGGTTTTCCACTGTCATTTCTACCTGGTAAACCACACCTTCCTATCACATTCTCCACCACTACATCTCCAACTCTCGCATTAAGGTCACCCAGTACAACTACATTGAAATGACCTCCAAAACTCTCAACACACTCACTCAGGTCAGTCCAGAAGTGCTCCCTCTCCTCTTTACTTCTCTCGCTGCCAGGTTCGTAAGCACTCACAAATGCCTATCTTTCTACGCCTAACTTAACTTTCACCCACATCAATCTTGAGGACACCTCCTTCCATTCGGTAGCACTACTAGCCAACCGATCACTCTATATCAAGACCACACCTTCTCGTGCTCTACCTTCCTCCACACCAGACTGTCGTCCACTTACCACACCAAACTCACATTCGCCCTTACCTTTCAACTTCGTCTCACTCAGCGCCAACACATCAAACTTCCTCCTCGCCAACAACTCGCCAATCTCCCTCCTCTTTACATCATTCGTACTATAGCCACGCACATTCAGCGACCCTAACAATAAGGTTTGGAGAGGCGTGTGCCTCTCCTCCCCCCGCTCGTCTTGCCGTCTTCGAGGAAAGGTTTGACAGAGAACGGGATTCCTAGCCCCTTCGCTCCACCCCGTTTAGTCGCCTTTTACGACACGCTGGGGGTTGCGGTAGCACGATTCTACTCCCGGCTACGGGGCCCCCCTTTAGTCGCCTTCTACGACACGCGGTGGATACGTTAGCAAGATTCTAAAGCCCCGTGGTATAAAAAATTATGTAAATCAGTTTGATCGAACATACATATTACAGCTGAAGGAAATTTGTTAATTGTTGGCCTATAACGAAAAAAAATCAAGAATTTAAATCTGTATTGAGTTTGAATACGGTATTATATCGTGACAGCGCTTCTGAAGTCTTGCTGGAAATCATGGTTCCCAGACCCACGTATGGAGTGAAAGATTATATATAATTTTAGATTTGTTCATCATATCGTTTTAATATGTTTATTTTGGCTAGTGAACCTACGTACAAAGGAATTGCCATGAGTTACCTTAGGCAGCCTAACCTCTGTTCAATGAAATGCGATAGAAGCACGTTCGTCGGTTTTTACATATCGAGGTATTCAAAGGAAGATCCTTGAGGCTCAAATCAAATCCACTGTTAACAACGAGGCACAAATCAAATCCACTGTTAGCCTTGAAAAAGTTAGCGTACGGGTCAGTACTACTTTGAGCAACTATACATTAAGGTGTTGCAGACAGCGTCCATTGTATAATTGTTTATTCAAGGAAAATAAGATTAGTTCATTGAACGGTTTATATTTCCAGTCTGTTGGGACGAATAAAAATAAATTCTTTAGCCTATATATGTACCATAACATTTGAAAGTTCATGGTGGCCCTTTCAGTCTTATCAGGGAAAAGTCCACCGTCAACAATGAGAATTTCTTGATAAATGCTAATGAAGACTATCTATTGATTGATAGGCGTAGCGTGACTACTCGAAATTATGATTGTAAAGGTACTGCGAAGCATATTAACTGTGAACACTTGTGGGTTGAAACAGTATTCTAAGTAGATGATAATTTATAGGAACGTCCGCCTATGTAATCCCAGAAAAATTGTCAATGAGCAATGATAATATGTATAGCTCGTTGGAGAGTAATGGTCTTCTCCCGCTACGGAGTGTAATGTATTTAGTTATTTGTTATTTGCTTCCATGTTCCACCGAATCACAACACGAAGTTAATGCACACTCCCCCGTAGGAGTGTAATGTAATTTAATAATTTATGAATGGTGGTAAAAAGTCTTATCTAGCTGTATAGCACAAGTAGTAAAATCGCTTGTGTTACGGCGTTCCACGATGAACTACAGATGGCAGGGTTCAATAGATTTATTTTAACAAGTGCACTAGTTAGCAATGGAACCCATTTGAGTTGCTGCTAATCTTTAACACAGATTAAATTTCACGACAAAGATTTATTCTAACTGTGAGCGTACTATTTCCGCTAATAGACAGCAAACTTTTACCATCTGCAAAATTTATTGCTTCAAAATCCTTACTCAATACGTATCACTGTACAACACTATAATCTCTGGTTCTATCCTAAAAAAAATTATAGAATTTTAGAAGTAGATAATTATTTTTTCGTCGAGAATATCTCAATCGGTTTCAAGTGATACACGCCCTACGGAACTACGGGGTGGGGGAGCCTATTATGACTCACGTTGAGGCTCCGGTGGAAGTGATGCTCAGATCAAATCAATTAAGGTGGATTGAGGATTGATTATTCATTTTATAGATCATTAACACATTATTTACATTTTTATTATTTCTTATTTCGTGGGCTCTATTATTTTTCCCCGCTCTTTTTTCATAGTGATAAATTTTGCATTAGTTATTATATATATCAAGGTTGGTTGAGACAAGGTGACCCAGGGAAGGAGGGTACTCGTATGACCCGCGGGACTTGGGGCTTCGGGAACCCGGGGGATTTGGAAGACCAGGAGGATTTGGGAGAACCTACTTGGATCCTTCTGGGGCACTTTGAGACACCATTGAGACCTTTTGGGACACTTGAGAAACTGTAGGACCCACTTGAAGCCCCTCTGAATTCTGGAACCTTTGTTTCCACCTCCCAAATCTACATTAAACCTAATCTGAATCCACGTTAAACCTACTCCAAATCTACGTTAAACCTACTCTAAATCTATGTTAAATCTACTATGTATCTACGTTAAACCTATTCGGTATCAATGTTGAACCTACTCTGAATCTATGTTGAACCTACTCTGAATCTATGTTAAACCAACTCTGAATTTATGTTAAACCTACTCTGAATCTATGTTTAAACTACTCTGAATCTACTCAGAATCAACGTTAAACCTATTCGGTATCGACTACTACCTATTCGGTATTTACGTTGAACCTGTTCTGATTTGATTTGGGCCTCATTTCTACCAGAGCCTCAACGTGAGTCATAATAGGCTCCCTCGTAGTGCGCGACCGTCGTTGATTCAGGTAAGTTCGCACGGCCTCGCGAAATAATATTATATATATTATTAGTCTTGTCAAGATGAAGTCGGTACATATTTCTATAACGGCATATTCGCGTACTAGCGCGTACGAGAGAGTAAAGAGTTAATGCGTATCTTCGTAAAATGTGTTGTTATTTCTGTGCGTAATGGGGTGGAGAGACCACCTCATTTTTTCCACTGCCTGAATCGTCTCAGTCATGACAAAGAGATCGTGCTGCATCTTACGTAGCACTGGATGTTCGTAGTGCAGTGTTTTAAGCTGGGTGAGGCCACTCAGATTATACGAGATAGTGCGGGATAACATACCTAGCATTTTGTTGCCCTTCTTGGCAGCATCGTTACATCGCTTGCTGCTTTTCAAGTCGTTACTAATGATGACACCTAAATCTCTCTTCGGTGACGGGAATGAGTTTCTTTCCAGACATTGAATGTTTGTGTTTGGGATTATGAGGACCTATGTGCATAACTTTGCATTTGTCAACATTGAAAATTCATTGACACTTTCCTGACCTATCAACAATTTTGTTCAAGTCTAGTTAGATCTGCTGACACTAGTTCAGTTTGCACGTTTTCTCCGATCTTAGCATAGACTGCAAACTTGCTAGGTAGGAGCGAATGCAAGTTTGGCCAATGGAATTATATCGGACGCGGACTAAGGTTGGGCACGAGAAGGTGTGGTGTTGGCTGGTAGCAGGAGGTGTTCTCTAAATTAATGTGGGTGAATGTTGCTAGGTATAGAACGATGCGCGATTGTCCACTGCTTACGGACCTGGTAGCGCGGGAAGTGAGGAGTAAGCGTATTGGGAGTTTCGGAAGCCAATACAACGCAGTGAAAAAGGGCGACCTAATTCGATTTGAGCCTCGCTTTCACCGGAGCATTAACGCGAGTCATAATAGGCTCCCCCGTAGCCCTCCCCGTAGGGCTCGATGATCATGGATTCCAGTAGGCTCGGACGCCTCAGTGTGCGAGAAAAAATAACGCTGTTAAAGTTGAAAAAAAAACAGCAATATAAAACGCACGCTGCTGCGCACAAGAAAAACGCTTAGACAAAACGAATCTCCGCTTCCTTTCATTCAGAACTTCAAGAACAATATGTACGCACGCAAGTGCGTACAGGTAGCATCGTCGAGACGGGTACAAGGTTTACGGCTACACGAACAAAGTCAGCTCCGACAGCAACGCAACACAATGTTTACAGCTACGTGGTCTAGTTGAGTGGTTACAATTTATTTATTCAGGTAAGATAAAGACTCAGACGAAACGAATCCCCGCCTCCAGCCACTCAGAACTTGAACAGTAATATGCACGCGCGCCAGTTCGCACAGATCGTATCGTCGAAATTGGTACAAGGTCTATGGCTTCACGGATTAGATCCACTCCAACCGCAACGTGTCACAAGGTTAGCAGCTACGCAGTCCAGGTCAACCCGTGAAACTACATATGGTCCGCGCACGCGCGAGCGAGGACAGACTGAAGAGAAAACGCCTATTCACAAAATCACTTGCAGAAACTCTCTCGCACAAACTCACTAGCGTTATTATACATGACCAAAATGGTTAATCGTGAAGAAGAAAGTAAGGGCAGGCTCGTCATGGGGTTGAAAAACTGCTCGGATTATTGATTTTGCACTCATTGTTCAAGGGGATAGGATGGGGGGGGCAGAGGTTTCTTGGGTCCCAACAGAGCTTGACGAATCCCGGAAGGTAACCCAAGTCCCCAGGGTCTTCCCGAGTCCCTCGTAACCCCTCGTCTCAGTTCATCTCGGCTTGTCTTGATCAACTCCCTGCCTCGATTCGCCTCGTTTCAAGACTTCCACTCTCCAAGATCAACATCAATATAATTTCACCATTTAGCCATCAAAACGCCAAGCTGTGCTCGGTCGACATTCATTAGGCGCCCGGGAGAGCGCAAATTCTCCCATCGTACGTTGGACAAGACTAACTAACACACCGCATAGTCCATCTAGAGCCGCTGCGGTCGTCGAACGAAGCATAATTCTATAACTCATTCGAAATTGATCACCATGAAAAAGGGCACAGATAATTATTAGAGCCCACGAAATAAGAAATACTAAAATAAAGTGTTAATGATCTATAAAATGAATAATCATCCATCCACCCCAAAACGCCTGAAGAGAGGTGGATTTACGATAGTCGAATGGATGGCGATGTTTTCAAATTGTTTTGTGTCGGACAAGGTGCCGGTTGAGCGTCGCAGTGTTTGCTTTATTTCGTTGTTGATTTGAGCCTCATTTCCACGCCCGTTATTGAAAGGCAAAGGAGATGAGAATGGATGGTGCAAATCAAGAAGAATATAGACAGTACGGATGAAGCGATTGGTGCGGAACCGTCTGGTAGGAGATGTGCCGGTCAGATTTTTGCTGCGAGACAAGATTGTACCATGGGCCATCTTTACCCATGTGCACTTGTGGCTATCTCACTTCTTGAACAAGCTGTTTCCGACGACCAGGTCCTGCTCCATGCACAAACCTACAAGGTTTTCTCCACAGTCATTCCTACAAGCAACGCCACATTATATACTACTGCATCTACAACTCTCGCATCAAGGTCACCCAGTACAACCACATTAAATAGACTTTCAAAACTTTCAATGCACTCGCTTAGGTCAGTTCAAATTTGCTCCCTCTCTACCAGGTCCGTACACACTCACAAATGACCATTATTCTACGCCTTACTTTACTTTCACCCACCTCTTTCAGCTCAGTAACGCTACCAGCCAGTCACACTGAATACAAAACCACACTTTCTCATGCCCAACCTTTATCCACGCCTGACTTTCTTACACTAACCCCTCCAAACTCACACTCGCTCTTAGCTTTCGACTCAGTCTCCCTCAGCGCCAACACATATAACTTCCTCCTCTCTCGCCTCTTTGTTTCATTCGTACTACAACCACGCATATTCAGCGACCCTAACAATATGGTTCGGAGAGGCGTGAGCTTCGCCTATCCCCGCTCGTCTTGCAGTCTTCAAGGGAAAATGCTAGAGGGGATTCCTAGCCCCCTCGCCCCGCCCCTTATTAGTCACCTCTTACGACACGCAGGGGTTGCGGTAGCACGATTCTAAGCTCCTGCTACAGGGTTCCCCATTTGGTCGCCTCATACGACACGCAGGGGTTACGGTAGCAGTATTCTAACACCCCCGCTACGGGGCTACATACCTACATAAAAGTCTCATTTACGACACATAAAAAGAAGTTTTTCCCATACATACATCACTAGACAGAACTCGCCCCTATTCGAACATTTTTTTTTACATTTTTAAAATCTCAGGATTTATCTAAGTTCAGCTACGGATTGGCGAAAATTCCAAAAATATTCACGGTAACTTTCAAACGTACATCTACGCGTGCATGTTTTTGTTTCTCAGTAGTGGCTTCCAAGGAATTGACTAGTAACGCAGATAACAATCGGGTGACAATTGACAAATTATTGCTGGGTTGAAATTAAACATCATTTGAAAACTTGAGCATGATAAATATTAGTTGTCCAGCGAAATAGAATAGGATTGCGCGACAAATTTGATCTGAATTTGACGAGTCTGCTGTAAAGAAATGTCTTGAGAATTTCTCCTCTTACCACAATATCATGAACCATCCTCGATGAAAACTCCTAAGTTGCCACGTAACCAAAGGTCGAGAGAGTAACGGTCTTCTCGCTACAATCGTAAATAGCTCAACTTGTCAACCTACATTACTATTGACATGCCAAATGCATACTTTAAGCACTACAGCTCTATCCATTCTTTTAGGCAAAAATATACACTCACGCGGTTATAAAATGCATAGCCTATGCTCCCTACACAGGTATGTGCAATATATTATGCATCTATATTATATTTCTTACTGCTACCGAACTGAAGTTGTATTTACAAAACCTGCACAGCAAATGGCGTATCACTGGTTAGCTTGCGTGATACTAGATTCTTAAGCTACAGCTCCAACGGAGTAATAATCATAGGCTTGTGATAATATCCAGGTGATGGTCACAGTTTAGGTAGTCAATCTGAAGTTTTTTATAGACGCAGTATCAAGTCAAATCAGTGAAGGCGACTATAAGGACAATGAGGAAAATAATGGACGAAACGACAATTCTAAATTAAAAACCGTAAAATTAGTTAGGCTGAAGTGTACCAATACCATAATTAGGTTATAATACGGACTGAATAGGAGACTTCATAATCTATCCATTTCGGCAGCAGAGAATTTGTGAAACATTTTCAGAGCATTACAATTTTGGGCAAATTTGGTTCAGATGACGCGAGTTGACAGCACTTTTGTGTCGTCACACGATTGCCTATTGCCCTTTTTATGTGTTCTCTTATACTGTAGGAGGGTTCATTTCCACCGGAGTTCTGCCGTACACCGTCGTGAACTCCCCCGTAGTGTGCGATTCATAGGACGCGAGAGTTGGGTGCAAAGCGTTTTCATAACCTGTTCTCGGCCACAATGTCTGGTGGACTCGCACCTGAAAACGTTAAGTCTGGAGATAATCAGTTAATGATAAAAAATGAACAGGAATGCATCATTGTTAGTTTCCGAATTTTGGACATTTTTTGAAATCTACGTGGCACTTTCAAGAGTTGAATCCACGTCATTTTAAAGGATGAAATTGAATTGCATTCCAAAGATCGAATACTTCAAATATTGATAGTACTATGGACGCCTTATAAAGTAGAGTACAAATATTGTACCATTGTGCCATTGAAAAATTATATAGAGGAGCCGACGCTGACGCATTTCGATAATTTGACTGATATCGATGCTCGTTAACGCCCACTCGGTTATTTAAGACGTGCAGCAGGCAGGCAGGCAGGCGATTCAGTCCTAGATCGTAAATAGACCAGGTCAAAAGGTGGAATACTTCATATTTTTGACCCGAGGAGGCGGGAGGATATCACTTCCTGATTTCCTCCTATAAATGGACTGACAGTTTCAACAAAAACTGTAGTTAGATATGTTCATTATTAATATTACTGAGAGCAGGTGGTTGCAACCTCAAACTACTACCACGCCATAGCGCAGCGCCTGAATCCTAAGAGGAAGGATTCAGGCGCTGCGATCGCAAGAATGTAGAGTTGAATTGATATAGATAGTTATTAGTACTGTGAATCATATATATCAAATGTTTCAAGTGGCTCCAGTAGAACAGATGCACGACAGGAATATCCACAGCTTGTTACGAGATTATGTTTGTAACGAAATGATTGAATGACTAAGCCGAAAGTAGTCACCCATTCAAAATGACGTAAATTTAACATGGGGTTGGACACCGGTTAGTAAAATGTAACCACTCGGTTGGTTGTTCAACTGACGTATGCCCTTTGATGAGTTCACGTAACGAACGTCCCAATTCAATGGATTTGTTGTTTCGTCATGCCCTCTCTCTAAGAGGGCGGTTTTGATTGCTCGGGACTTAGATGCAATGAGCCGTTTTACTGGGCGGAGCTCTTTCTGACGCCAGACCAATTATGCTGGAATTGGGGTTCGAACCCACGCCTTTCGTGTGGAAGGCAAATGGTCAATCAACTACACCACGACGAACCTTTATTCAATCCAGTTAAATACTAAATTCAATGGCCACACTTTCTTATATGTAGAAAACGGTTTTTGTTCGAGTAATTAGATCGAGACAGAGAAGACTTAGGGGTGTCATCGTACAGTAGAGAAAGACCAAATACAATCGAAACAGCAAGTCAAGATATGCATCGCTGCGTGACCTAATGCCAGAATGGAGAGATGAAGCAAAGAGTCTCGTATGACCCGAAAACAGTTTTCCCGGAAATCGTAGCGGTTTATGGATCAGACTGCTGCTGGTTTCTTTCGTGCATATAAATGCAGCCGAAACGCGTGATCCAATGCTGGGGATTCATGAATGACCTAGACTAGACTGAGAGGTGAATAACCTAAAAGTGCACTTTAGTTCCGATTGTAAATAAGAGGATGAATACGGGAAAAATCGAACGCTTTACAAGTGTAGGTGCTAAAGGTGATATCCGTTTTTATAACAATGCAGTAATAACATAAACATTACGTTCCAACTTCTAACCGTCGCCCATCTGGTGAGACTTTATTGGTGATAGGAGCAGAGGCTGTACAGCCTCTCCTGATGCAAATTGACATATTGTTTCGTTGGTTTATTATATTCTATGTTAATCGGTAGAAACCGGTTTAGGTTACATCGGGTGTGTTGTCATTATTTATGAAGCATCATTAGGACTGCAACGGAAGAAATTGTCTGGGTTTCTGTTTGATCGATGAGACTGATGGTGTCCAATTTTTTGGGAATTGGCGTCTTGGTGACTTGACATCTTTACATTTATGGGATTGACGGTGTCCAATTTTTTGGGAATTGGCGTCTTGGTGACTTGACATCTTTACATTTATGGGATTGACGGGCTATTGGCCCCACAGGAAAAAAGACAATGCCTTTCCGCACTTTTTTTTTTCGAACCTTAGATAGTTCACCCATACCCAAGAACAAGCGTGAAAGAGACTGGTTTCACCCTTTTGCGTATAGTGTAAAGCTGTAACGTTGGAGACGTTCAGGGATGGTTCACCACCATCCCTATTAGGGTGGTGCAGAGGGAAAAAAAAGTGTGGTAACAAGACTAGGGAAAACCACCCCCCTCCCCTATCAAGTGACGGTCAGCAAGGTTATCCAATCTCGCCTTCACTCTGTGATAATTTCCACCATAAAAAAGCCACTCTTCAAAGGTAGGTGTCAG
>SDVV010043717.1:0-10226 GCA_016164225.1 Gammarus roeselii
AGCTTCTAAATGAAATACTATTTACCACCTACTTCTATTGATGCTTACCTAATCCACTCATTATATGGAGTGTCATCTGATCGAGATTGTTGGTAGCTATTCAAACCATGTTTTTTGTTATCCGAATATTAAACTGATTCGTTATTTGTTATTCTTTTACTGCGATTTGTCTGACAAGGCATACACGTAAAGTGACCAACAAAACAAAACAAAAGTTTATACATGTATTATGTTGGCATCGATATTAAATTGTTGCATTTTTAGAGTGGAACTTGTTTTCGCGGAAAACAGAGTTTTCTTCGTTCGTGGATTTTTGTTGTTACAATACTATTATTACAGAAAAAGCGACTCAAACACTTGCGACCCGGCGAAAGTAAATCACCATTGCAGTCATCTGTAACACCTCGAAACCTCAAAATCTGTCGACGTTGGGTAATAACCTCGCTGTACTGCTTATAACCAATTCTGAAAAAGATTTCAAACAGATAAAATCTTGGAGCTACTAGGGAACAGCTGAAGGTATCTCTTCTTCGGGGTTGTTCTTTGCAAGCACAGAATGAATCCGTCAATATTTGTCGGAGAGCGAGAGGCTGCTGATCCTTCAATTCGCGCCCCATAGCCCTTCCTTTCCTTCCATCCGGCTTCCTTCGTTCCCGCCTTCTCGCTCCAGCGCCCATCGTCTGATGTGAGGGAAAACCTTAGTTCCGGAGTTTGAAATGGCAACCCAACGTCATATCGGAAAATCGTGTTATCTGATGGCGTGTCAAACACCCCTTCTTCGATGGATGTTCAGGTCGGGCGTAATAAGTCAAGAACTGACGAGGAAGACGCAAAATGTTATTGACCGTTTCTTTTCAGGCTTGAATATAAATGTGAAGAATTACGAAGAATCACGTGAACAATATTCGAGTTAAGAGATAAGGACCGTGGGAAGGAACGACAGATGAGTGGAAAGAAAGGGCATATCTGAGGCTCATACAAAATTTAAACGGAATGATAATAAATACCACATTTCAACGCACGTGTGCATTCCTTGGCAAATGTAACCCGGCTATGCAAAGTAATGTGCAGGTTTATTTGATCTAGAATATTTATGTAGCCGATAACCTATTATTTTGCTGGTCGTTTCTACACCATATTTGAGTGAAGTGAATATCACAGGTTGAAACTCGCGAAGATGGGGTTTGAAATGATGAATAGTAATTAGAATAATCTAATTGAGTAATAATTACATGATCAAGGACTATGGTCTCTCCAACCAGTCTGTTCAATGATAATGTAGCAGTAATATTCACAACCTTCTTAAGTCATTCTATTCATTAGGTGTTCATGTTTCTTAATCTGTAGTTCTAATTTCAATCCGTTGTTTCTATGGGAAAAAATTCACCGATGAGTAACAGTTTCGATGGAGATTAGGCTAAAAATTGGGATAAGGGTTGTATGTGATCAGTACCTCGGCGCTGTATTAGTTACCCCTTGAGAGTACGGAAACAACAGAATAGATGCCCTATAACTACGTTTTTTCGGCCAAACCGCAGCCCAAGCCCAGTATTATGAAATGAATTTCTATATACAAAAACATCAAGTCACTGCACGTGCATCTGTTGAAGAATGACTGAATCAGAGTGGGCCATCTATGAGAAATTTGAAACAATGTAAATTTTCTGTTATGATTTCCTGAATAAGCAAACCCCTTGAGTGGTCACATTTGACTAAGCATGAAACGTTCATGTTCCATTTTTCGTCGCTGTGGATGAACCGTAATGTCATTTAGGCAATACAGTTTTTATAAGAAAAAATTCAACCCTTCAAAGAGACGCTTCACAATAATATTTACGAAAATTTGGAAACGCGAAAGAGACGCACTAAAAAGTAATAAACATCTATTGTCAACAATTGCCAATTCATTTTACTATTCGTAGCGGAGAGCTAGCTGGAGTTGAGTTGTTGGTTTGGATTTGATCTTGGTATATGTTCGTTCATGCGCGCGTGATGAACGTAGACAACTGTAAATCCGTTCGACTAAAGATGGCGTTTTTAATTACTGTAAAGTTGTTTAATGGCTTTTACAGAAAACACAACAGATTTTCGATAATACGAAATTAAGTGCGCAGATGAGGAATAACATAAATAGATAATGAACAGCATGATCATGCTCTTCAAAACATGAATCGAAATCATTGTAGGTAATGCCGAAGACAGTAATGACGAACTGACATAAGCATAATATTTCAAATCCATTTCCAATTTTTTTTTCAGATTTTCGTTTCGAAAAATTCCATTTATATATACAAAACGTTCCTGAAACAGATTTCTATTGGAACATTAAGATTATGAATGCCTAAATATAATTTAATTAAATGTAAATTCATAATTTTTTTCCCGCCATATTGTAGCTGAGATAAGATAAATTGTCAATCGAAGTTTCTTTACCGTTTCAGACTCTGACGCCTGGCACTCAGACGAAGAATTAATTGATTTTGTAAATGCATAATTTATGTTCAGTGTGTTTATTATCAACTTCAACAACTATTTGTTGACTTTTTAGGTTGATCATTGATTGATAGAGTTCATCTGTTATCCAACTGTTTTCGTGCCAAAATCTTCGTAACTTTTGATGTTACTGTGTTCACAGCTTCGCAGTACTATATTTGAAAACATAGTAATTGGAACATTTGAATAGTCCGTCTTTCGCATCTTTCTTGTTAGAATACTAGTAATTATCTTTTGTATCTAATGTAAGGCAGCTTGGTTTCCTCTTAGCCTTGTTTTATGTGAACTCAAAATTTATTTCTTCGTTGATTGCCTTTGAGGGACGGACATTTCACATGTAAAAAATGGTCAAGTTTTCGTTCAAGTTCATGGTGATTTTAATGGTGATGATCAATGGTAATCTAATAGTTGTAAAGTCGATTGATTAGAAAATGGTTTCTTGAGCCACTCATTGAGATTCCAGCCGGAGCACATCATGTTATCGGTGATCCTGGTCGGTATTTCAATGAGTTGCTCAAATTACAATTTTCTAATTAGAGGATCTAATACATATTGGATTACAATTATTCATCATTAAAATCACCTAGAACTTGAATATTTTTTTCCCGATTAAGCGAAGTTTGGATTTCAGTTCCTAGGTGTCGAAACGAATTGTTGCTGCCCTTGGAGCAGTTTTTTTCATGGCTCTGAACAGTAATACAAACATCGTTGATTCTCTCTCCATCTCCTAACGTATTCCTTCTTCTTCCCGTACTCTTTTTGTACGTATACACGTGCTCGGGTTCCGATGTGTCCTAAACCTTTTATTAACACTTTGAATTCATCAATCTGAATAAAATTGACATTAATTGGTAGTAACAAGAACGCAGTAGTTCAGAGTATCATCTCCCTGTGCAATCATGATCCTCAGATCCATCTTGGGCAATATCCGTGTCGCTATTGTGTGTTTTATCAAAGTGTGGCGATGTCCATTGGCATGTTATTGAATCTGGCTTGCTGAGCCTCAGTCTTACATCTAGTCACAAATGACCTGTTCACGTTGTCCTTGTTGTCGTTGATCCAATGAGTCATTGAATATATTTGCTGCTTTCCCATTTTAGTCCTAGCTGAGTTACGGTCAGGACCATTACATACAGAGGCAAAATAAACATAAAGTTTCTAGTCCAGAATGAGGGTCCAAACGATGTAGAAGTGTATCATTGCTCACTAGCCAAACTTGTGATGCTGGCGAACTTTCCGAGTGCTCGGTCGTTAGTTCCAGCCAGCTTTATGTGTAGTCCTTCCATGCGGCGTCTCCTAGAAAGGACGATAGGAAACGACAGTGAATTATTTGCTAGGCAACACTTGGTCGAGGCTCCCCAACTTTAAACGTCCTGGGAATGCGGCAGGGCTGCTACGCCACGGTGTGACCAACGGCAGCAAGTAACAGCTTCCAGACTTTTATATGGAAAGCTAATTTAGTTCGGAACCCTCGGCTGTCCTAGTAGGTGGGAGAAAAGCAGCGACACTCCCTCCTCGTCCCTCCCACGAGTACAAAAAATTGTTTCAAGGCAACTGGGAGCATTGTGACGTGCCTTCAAAAATGTAGTGTACATTTTCAAGCACGTTAATGAACGAACGACATGTAGGGAAAAAATCACATCTGTCCTAAATAGGCTAACTTTCGCGCAGTTCAAAAAATTTAGAACACTAAACTTTATCAGCTTTCGAGTTTATAATTCAGAAAACCTTCTTGTGTATTCTCGTCACGGCCTCTGCAGCCTCTCTCCCGCCCACAGACGTCACAACGTGAAAATTACACGCAGTCTCCATCCCCGGCCACGATCTGCTTGATTTTTGCAGCAGTGAACAGCTCCACTGCCAGGGCCATGTGAGGGCAAAATTTGACCTGGCGAGTTGAAGAACTTTTTGTTCTCACATTCAGTAAAGTTGTACTAAAAACCTTCAACCCTCGGGTCACTAAAATTACATATTGAAAATAAAATTCGATAGTTCTCTAATTGTTATGTAGCATGCGTGTGTTTATCCCTTTGGTGGGATTCAGTGTCGGCATTACAATATCCGATTGGTATTGTCATCAAATCACCATCGCTGACATCGCTGAAAACTCCAACTTGCTGTTCCCCACAAGGATACCCATCTGGTGACAAACACATCCTTCACGAATCGGGCACATAAATAAGTTTGCAATGGCAAGTCATTTGACATATGGAACAAGTAGAATGATCTCCTCTGATTGGAAAATTTGGAAAAAGGGCCTTTCAACTAACACAAGTAGCGTGCTTTGATTGTGATTGTCGTACGATCACCTCCAGGCCCATCCGCGCCTAAAATGTTAATATATACAATATTTTGGTCGGATTGGTAAATAAAATGTGATGAAAAACTGGTTTTGTGCAGTGATGAAGTTTTTGAAAATAAGAGGTAGAAATCTTTGAATTTTTTATTTGATTCGAGTTTGCAAAAAGCTGGACGTATTTTACTGCACGTAGTATTACATATGAAGGATAGCGTAAATACTTAATTTTCGTGTTAATCAACGTGTATCCAATAACACCTGAAGTACTGGTTATGAGAGCATTAAATTGTTTTCGTTAATGATTTTGACAATCTAAAATTTTCGATTCTTCTGATGTCTCTCAAACGTTTCAACATTTTTTGGGTTCCCATTTCATTAAAATTTCAATAAAATTCTCTACAAGAGTTGCTTGCTGGCGCTGTGAAGAGGCCGAACCTCTACATCCACCGGCAAGTTAATCGGAAACGATTTTGTCGAATATTGATTCTTATATAACTTGCAAACTTTGACGAAAATCAGTCGGGTAAACAAAGTAGACTTGAAATTGTGTTGGCCGACGAGAGAGTTCAAACTATGAAACGGGAGCGGCTTGTCAAGGAAGAAGCAGGTAGGGATGAGTGAAAGACGCGCTATTCATGATAGATAAATAATACTGTCTTTGCACATTGAAGTACTCATGGCATGTTTTTGTTACATGCCATACTCATCTAGTTGATTGTCAACAAACCTGCTATAGCATAAGCGAAACGAAGACATTACTAACTTGCGTTTCTTCCAATATACGAGAATATATGGGGCAATCCTTGTCGCTTCGGCTTGTTCATAAGTCCTTGTCGCTTCGGCTTGTTCCTAAGTTATTGTCGCTTCGGCTTGTTCCTAAGTCATTGTCGCTTCGGCTTGTTCCTAAGTCGTTGTCGCTTCGGCTTGTTCCTAAGTCGTTGTCGCTTCGGCTTGTTCCTAAGTCATTTTCGCTTCGGCTTGTTCCTAAGTCATTGATCAGCAATTTTGCCCATCTAATCCATGCTCGATACGAGCAAGTGCATCATATTGCCTAGATCACTGATGGTTTAATGGTTATCGGCCGAATAAACATAACCATCAAATTAATGGGATATTCGTGTTCATACCATACTCAACGATGGTATGTAATTACTGGGATATTCGTGTTCATACCATACTCAACGATGGGATGTAATTACTGGGATATTCGTGTTCATACCATACTCAACGATGGGATGTAATTACTGGGATATTCGTGTTCATACCATACTCAACGATGGGATGTAATTACTGGGATATTCGTGTTCATACCATACTCAACGATGGGATGTTACACATCATCGTAAAGCGGATGAATTGTCACGATAAAATTTCATCTGTTATTACAATTACGTTATCATTAGCGTGTGACTGACGGAGCAGAGCGCGACGACCCCCCACTCCTACTCGGTAACACTCGCTCTGTTCTCGAGGGATTACTTCTGACCAAGATTGAACCCAAATACATCTCAAATTCCTTTGAATTATTTTGGTTACCTTAATGTATTTATAAGATAAATACGGGAGGTAATGGAAATGAAATATTCTTCATTTTGCAGGAAAGAAAGTCATTAGCTAGCTATTAGGCTACAACCATCGACTGTGTTAGCATCGAGGAATGAGACAAAATAATATTGGGCCCCTTATATCATGATTTGGTAACTATACCATTTACTATTATTCTCGTCATTCCATACCAATTCTAAATGTTCAAAAGGGGTGCATTCAAAGTAGCGTCGTGAAGACTTGAGCTACCAACGTAAAAATCCAAATCATACGGAAAAAAGAACGTCATGATGAAAAAATAGGTCAATTGCCATCGGTTGACGTCCGTATATCTATTTTGGTGGACTGTTTCCGATTTTTGGTGTGTTGCGAAACTGTTTAAAAAATATATCACAAAAAAAGAACAGAAATGCTTACGGATTACAATAATGAAATCGATGGGTTGGATAGTAATTTATTTGAGTACCATATGCAAAAAAATGCTTAAATATCCAATTTATTCACGGACAATATTTCTAGGCATTTTACGTCTGTTTCTCCAAATAAGTGACATTGAAATTAGAAGAGCTGAAGGAAGTTGCTAGAACACCCACGATTCACATACATAACTGGTAAGTTTCGCATCAGCTCAAAATAATGCAAATAAAAGCCCGTTCATTAGCATGGGATCAAAGGCAGATACATCTGAAGTTCCCGCTAATACCTTTGTTGACTGTTTGGGAGCCATGATCGCTCTGGAAGAAGGGCTAGAAGTGTGAGAGTAAGTCTAGATCCCGATATGACCTTTCTTCAACGTGTGAATTAATTTTGCTCCTGACTGAATGGGACACTCATATTCCACACTCGAACCACAAAGTATCTACATATAAAGTCGGGAGTTCTTGTAATCTGTCATCTGATCTTAACACATTTAAACTACTGCTGCCCTTCTTTGTGCGAATGGTGTGAGGATAAGTTGCTCTACAATACCCAACGTTCCTGAACTTCAATGCAAAAGTTTCCGATTATGGAAATACTAGGAAGTAGAATTAATTGTCGTCCCAGCTAACCAACTCGGATGGGTAAACAGAAACGAACGACCAGAACTTTGTGATGATATACGTGTCCTCAAAATCCGGGATAAGCGTCATACACGTTAGATACAATATTCTCAAATAATCCAGGAGGAGCTGTCATATACGATTGATGCAGTATTCTCAAATCCTAGGACTGCGCACAGTCGGCCAACCCGGATTTGAAGTGACATGGACACAAAGTTCAGATAAATACCGACGAATGCAAGGCCAATTTTATTCACATGTCCCAAACATTTCATCGTTTTACCAGCATTGGCGGTCAGAAATTCCACCCAGGCCACTTCCTATAACAAATATGTATCACTCTTTCTTAGCACTATTTTCCTTACCTTACACGCAACGATTATTGTGCAATTCCGTACGTTTGTGTTTGTATGTACATCGACCTTTGTACATGTGACACCTTTCTTAGTACCTTGGTACTCGTGTAACCAATAGGGTACATCGTCTTGACTATGGGCTAGCACTCCATCGTATGACTTGTAAGTGCTGATTTGCTTATTGCGATTATTTAAATAATGCCATTGGTGCGATAATTTAGAGTTTTTTTTCATTCATTCATTTTGAGTTGGCAGAGTTTCACTCGGAGTCAGAATCATACCATGTCTTGTAGAAATTTTAGAAGCGACTCAATCGCAAAATTTTGTTCTTAAGTAACTGACTCAGGACGCCACTGTTGTCCTTGTTGTCGAATGATTAAATATGCTTGTGAAATCCATTTTGTAATAGTAACTTGAATGCATTTGTGTTTTAGAGTAACGCAACTAAAAGTAACACAAAGTATTCCGCGCAACGAAAATTGACACACGAAACGCTGGTATGGTCGAAGTATTTGGAGGGAAATTACTTGTAAAACATCTTCAAAAGCATGTCTCCTGGATGTTTGCTGATTTTGTGTGAATTCGTATGTACCCCTTGTTCCATTGAACTGAAAACTTGTTGAGTAACGAGAACAGAAAGATAATTCCATGAAAATATATAATGATTTGACATGTATTATCACATATGAAGTATTATACCAGAATATCACGAGGCAACTCGTGAATATAGGGACTTTATTTAATTATTTCTAACTCTTTTTTTAGTTATATCAAATGAGTTCCCAGGACGGTGGTGATCTCGATATCACCTCTCGCGCCCCCTCCCCCTCCACCATTCATGTGCAACAATATAAATAATTGTGTACACAACGACCGAGCAGAACTTTAACGGCCCATTAAATAGGAAATTATAAATCTAACCCTCGCCACCCCTGCGACAGTTCTACCTACGCGCCATGCTCAAGTCACATGACTTCTACCGAAATGAGCTGCGGTTAATCATCGAATAAAGAAACACATTACCTAAAGTGATTGAAAGAATAATTTCGAATAAATACACAAAAACTAAACTACCCAATGTGTCAAGGTAAATGTTGACACATTTGTATTAATGTTTGATATTTAAATGCACTAGCACGCAGTTCATCTGAAATTCCTTGAGAGGCCATTCAAGTTGTGATGACGGAAGGTTTATATTTGGGTTTCATGCCATCAAGATTAAATTGCTTATACTTTTTCTGTATGACCAATCATTGGCCAGTGTCTTCACTCCACCAACACGAAGTGATCATTACTAAATTTATCCGGAATGATTTCGACTGCATCATTAGAGAGCGGTTCATGCTGCATCAATATGGAGTGATACTCTATGGATCAAGAAGGAATAATTCTAACAGCGTCAATGTAGAGTGATTCTCATAGCATTAAGAGTGAGTGATGCCCTCTGTATCAACAGTAAGGGATTCTTTTTGCATCAATGAGGAGGGATCCTCTCTGCAATAATATAGAACGTCAGTGATGAATATTTCTCACTGCATCAACGAGAAGTGATTCCTACAGCGTCAAAAAGGGATGATTTTTAATGCGTCGAGGGTGAAGTGTATGATACCGCATCACTCAAATTATTTCAGTAATAGAACAGATCGAACTACTATAAGCCCCTCCTTTAACGAACACTCTACTTAACGAACCTAACCGTTAGAGGGCACTGTGTTCATTGCGTTCAAAAAAATCGTTCAGCTGCCGCGAACCTGCGGTTTTTTGACAGCATTCAAGTAACCGTGTGAACGGACATAGGTATTACGTATGTATTCTAAAATGAAATTATTTCAGATGTGTACTGGTAAGTGATTCAAGCACGATGCCAAAATTACATTTGCATGTAATGTAATTGTTCATTCGTCAATATTAAAACATTCCCCAAACAAGCGAAGAAATGATCAGTGGCGATCCAGTTGATGGCCGAAAACCATGGCCATTAACGGATAATTCGACTTCTTGAAAACAGGTTCCCTTGTGATTTTCGTTCACTGAGAAGAAACTGTATATAATTTGGTGGATCGTGCGTAAGTTGGAAAGGAGCTCATGCTGCTTTAATATGGAGTGGTTACAACACGATAGGGATAAGGTTCTGGTGTTATCACCTTGTGCGACACTGTTACTACAGTGTCGCACACGGTTTCATGTGGGCTGAATTTGTGTGGAAGCCTACATGAGTCAGGCAGGCTCTCTTCGTCATTGAGCTCTGCCTGCGGTGGCGGTGTCTGGGTCTTTGTCTCCAGCGGAAATCTCTCAACCCAGCGGAAATCACTCAACCCACCCTGTTCGACACAATCGCTGAAGAGTAGTAGGTATAACGACATATTGGCCCAAAAATATAGCACCAAAACGGCCCAAAAATATACCACCAAAACGGCCCAAAAATATAGCACCAAAACGGCCCAAAAATATGACTACAAATTGGCCCAAAAATATAGGTGCAAATCAGCCCTG
>SDVV010043718.1:0-10226 GCA_016164225.1 Gammarus roeselii
TCAACTGTATGTATGTATAGACATACAGCTGTTTCCCCTAGATGGGAGGGTGGCTAAGTTAGGCTGACACAGAGGAGGGAGGCACCCAATCTCCCCGCCACAAGACCACCGTGTCCATGCCGAGGCTCGAACTCGCGACAGGCAGCACCAGAGGCTGACACTGCAGTCGGGCACGCTAATCACTCGGCCCCGGCTGCTGCACCAGTAATATCCGAGTTCGATCTGGAACTCGTTGATGTGCTTCTTAGTCTCGTATGTCATTTTATTCGAGCTACTTGTTATACGAATTATGGTATCCTTTTTGTTAGAAAATACAAGTGGTGTTCTTTCCAACCTGTACTGTGGTCGCGTCGGCGATCGCGTCCAGTAATGACACTTTAGGTTATTCAAAGTCTTCAATACTTTCGTACTCCGTTTCTATGATGTATTTTTCTAGTATTTCAATAAAATAAATACATCTGTAATGGGACCAATACAGCTGTAATGGGACTAATACAGCTGTTATTGGACTAGTACAGCTGTAATGGGACTAATACAGCTGTAATGGGACTAATACAGCTGCAATGGGACTAATACAGCTGTAATGGGACTAATACAGCTGTAATGGGACTAATTCAGATGTAATGGGACTAATACAGCTGTAATGGGACTCTGTCGTCCTCCCGCGGTGTCAATGTCCAAGCTTCCATTCATTTTAGTAAGGGCCAACATATTCTTGAGTCAGTTAATACAAACTTGTGTCAATTACTTCCCCCCACATTTACTTCTCTTTTAACGGCTCCACCCACCCCCCAAATAATTTGTCTCACCCCTCACCTCGCATCCGCGCGAGTGCCTGCTCGGGAAAGCTCGCTGCGCTGCACCTGTTAACTGCTCCCAACCCATATGGGTGGGGAGCAGGGCACATATGCGTCAAAAAGAGCACTTATTTAGGGAGAAGCGGACCTGTTTGGGGAGCAGCGCACCTGTTTGAATAACGCCGCACTTGTTCAGTTTTTGAAACAGCACAGCTGCGGGGGGAGGGGCCCTGCAGTTAATCGATGAACAGCGCTCGTTAGGGAGCAGCGTTCCTATTAGGGGCAGCACAGCTGTTTGGGGAACAGCGCACTGGTTTGCGGGAGCAGTTGCTCTATTTTGTAAGCTCTGCTCTGATCGAGTTCGGTACACCTGTTTAAGAATCATCAAACTTGCATGAGGGAAAGTGCACCTGCTTGGGGAGAATCGCACCTGCTTGGGGAGCGGCGCATCTCTTTTGGTAGTACCCACAGCCTACCTGTGGGTAGGGTGGAACACTTTTTTTTAGACCAGCACAAATGTTTGTCGAACAGCTAATTTGCGTGGTTAGTAACACACTTGTTTGGAGATCAACGCACTGGTTAGAGGAGCAGCTCATCAGCTTGGGGTGTTTCACACTTGTGGCGAAGACGGTGCACCTGTTTGAGGTGCAACGATCCTACTTGTGTAGCACCATTTCTGTTTGAGATAATTTCTGTATTTTAGAGACACATTTTTACAGGAGAAGCAGTTATTTTAAAATTATCAAGGTAGAGGAATGGACTCATCTAAACTGCAGCTCAGCGTTAGCCTTCTTTTTATTCTTAGCTAAAGCGCTATTGTGAGGGACCAACGATCTTATTGGCAAAAAAGTTCAGTCGTTCGGGAAGCACCCAGGTAATGTAATTGGCAGGGAACCCACCCTTTTTTGTTGTAAGTCCTTCTTTAGCGGAATAAACATAGGAACTGTAAAAGAAAAACAGCTCACTTGAATGGCGTATACCTTGAAGGAATTCATAGGCATATAGACTTTTTATTACCACTAACTTATTTCTGTACTGGTATGATGTCCTTGAGAAAATTCGCCCAGAAAATGACTTGTTTGACATCAAATCGTATACACTTGTTTTATAAACAATAAAGCTGGCCCACCGTCCTTCATGAAGATACATGCCGCAGTTTAGCTGATGACTAAGCATGGCCTTGTTTGTTGTAATCTAAAGCATTGATGCCACTAGTGGGCAACTAAATGAAAAGATTCCAATAACGTAATTTGTAGCCTCATTCGGAAGATAGTCTGTCATTTTACTCTCAAAAACGTATGATGTGTCCTTTAAAGACATCAGATTATTATGGCACAGTAGTACAGGAAAGCGTGAGGAAGACAGTCCTCTTCGTAAGCGTCATCCCTCCTGATCTGCCGATAGGTTATCCATATCAACCAAATAACATCAATTTGACAGTTGATCACACATATTGATGCACATTGAAGCGGTCAGATGAAGTATTTCAACTCTCATCCATATTCTGAGTGTTACGGAACAGAGTAGGTGTCTTTTTGAAGACGGTAACATACATATAAAGTACTTCATTTTCTTTCGTGACCATATAATTATTGACTAATAGTTATTAAATAGTCCCCAAACAATAGCGTTGGAAGTTAGGAATAAAATGAAGGCTGACGCTGAGCTTCGGTGTGGATGAGTCCTTTCGTCTCACCAGATAATTTCAAAATAACAAAAACTGGTAAATTCAATTCACTGTCAGTCTTATTTAAATGATTTGCAAAGCAGTGTCATGGTGTTATGTGGACGATAGATGTGCGCCTGGAACGATTCACAGCTAAAATCGTATGTTTGTATTGTATTAAACATAACAAATACAAAGTCTAGCAAAAGCGCTTCTGCGTGGTCATATCGTTTCTCAGGTGTTCCTAAATACATATAAGTGTTAGGATTGCAAAGGTTCCTGGGCCGTCCGGCAAAGTTGTCAGGGCTTTCTGTCAACTTCGTATCCTGATTCCTTGGCAGGTGACGTCTTTTCTTGGACGAGGAATGATATTCATGACGGGAAAGTTATTCTGTATTCTCTGAGATATGTAATTAGACTAGAAATAAGAAAACCAGCGGCCAGCGGCCTCCTGTCGAATTCAGTTACATGGAGTGGTAGTATCTATTCAACGTTAAAATATCAGAACCCTTCTATGGGCACCTCACAGTACCTTGGCACCATAACTTTGCATAGCTAAGTTCAGTGCATAAGTAACTATTTCAAGCATTTAGTCCAACTTTCACCAATGCTATGTGAAATATTGGGGAAATCTCCTGGCTAAAAGGGAATGCATGATTCTACATCTGGAATTACAACATATAATATATTCATGACCGGAGTCTGGCGTCACGACAGAGAGACGTAGTGACGCTGGCGTCACGACAGAGAGACGTAGTGACGCTGGCGTCACGACAGAGAGACGTAGTGACGCTGGCATGGGATTTTGAATGTCAACTGATATCATAATCAAGTTTTACCGTTGCGCATTTAACATGGATTGCCGTCACTTAGGATGGGATTCGTAAGGTTGGCCTTCACGGCTGATTTAACAGCATTAACACTCAGAGATTTCCTCCCTGCCGCTGCGTTGCTTACGAATTGTCCATCGTCGCTCATGCACGTTTTGGCATAATTGACAGTTCCTAATGTTGGCAGCGGAAGGATCGTCTTGTGACACATAGTACACCTTTTAAATGCAGGCGGTAGATATAAAGTGGGGTACTGTTGAGTAATAACAGTGATACCCTTTGAAATATAGGCTATGGGAACCAGCATTTGCTGTTTGGTGTTGGAATACATTTCACTTGCCACTACCCTTAGAGTCGGCTGAGGAGATCATCATCACCAAACATAATAATTCAGTTCATTTCTCTTGAACTTCATTGTAGATACCTCCTCGGAAGGCACGCCTACGCCCAAAACCGTTCTGCGGTGTTTGAAATATATTCAAACGTATCGCTCTGCGAAGTCGTATTTTTTTTAAATAGAATAATCCGGTATATTTACTTCGCTGAACATCAAGTGTCTTTACTGAAACTTACTGAAATTCTTTTCTTCTCACCTGAGCTTCCCTACCTGAGACTAACGGTGCTTGGGGCATCAGAAGCTTTTCAAGCAATACCATCTTAATATTCTGGCACGATCAATACGTGTTAAAGCAATCTTGCGCTCTGCGCAAGATTGCGCTCTGTAAACATATCAATTAATGTAGACGAAGTACACTTCTAAAGTGCATCCAACGAAGTCTCAAAAGTCATTTATGCATACTCTCATAGTGTCGACATGTTTAGTAATCGTCTCAAACTTCAATTCCACCGCAACAAAGCTCTTCATAAACCTTTTGTTTTCCCTAACATTGTAAAAACTTCAAGGTATTTTCCCTCGCTCAATGTCCGTGCAAGCAAAGCTCCATGAGCCCCATCCATTAGCGCACAAACTAGTGTTCAATTTTCAGAGCTCAACTTAGGGCATTGCAACTTTGCGTGGGTCTGCCATTGTTTGTGGAAGACAACATGACTCAATATGAGTCAACTTGAGTCTGCGCTGAGATGGGAGACTTGCGAAGAAATCATTGTCCTTTAGAGGTGTTCTTAAATACCAATGAATTCTACAATTTAAATCCAGTCTTATGAGGTAAATTATACCTGTGTACCGAAATTATTCTTGTATGAAGGCAACGGGAAATCATTGGTCATCCATGCCATGTGTGTTCGCTACTGGTAAGATAATAATTGTGATGGGTAAATGTTGGTTTCGTCATTCGCCATGAGGCCAGAGATGATTCGACGTTTCCAGTAACATTCCTTACTATAAACTGACCGGGACACCCATTGGTGTTTTAATTATCTGTTTATACTGTACGTGACTAATCCCTTACGGTGTCTTCCACTCTGACTTCTTCTAAGAATATTCCGAAAATTGGCTTCTCCCTAATGATAATCGGGTGGAATAATTTCTGAGATTGAATTAATTGCTTTGCTAAATAATTATTTATGTCCCGATCAGACCTTTAATCGATTTCTTCTGAACCGTGCAGTAAGTGTTGGTTTCTCGCGGTTCAGTTCAAGGCTATGCGCACACATGTATGCATGTAAAGGAACGAGAAAAACTAATTATTTTCTTCTAGTGCCACGTGTAGGGGTTATGAATGGGAGAACAACTAGCACAACATCAATTGTACAACTCTACCCAACAAAGACAGTAAAATGTTGAGAGTCGCCTCTCAAACTTTCCACAGACACCTTACGAGACAAGGTCTCCAGAGTTACGGCAGCCGCGGAGGCAGGTCTCTAATGGGCGTGTCGGCAGCTATCAGAGCATGAAAGGGTTCCGTTGCTCAATATCTTTGCGTCAGCTTCATTACATTTTTAATTATGATATATCTACAGAGACTTCAAGAGTTCCGATGCTATTGGTAGGCTTCGACCTATCCAAGTAATCGTGGTCAAGGTTGCATCTTGACAGTTGACGTACGGCACTTCCAAAACCGTGATACTGCTGTGATCAGAAGTATCCTGAATACCACAATGATATTGACCTGAAACTGGCTGAGATAACTACTTATCGATACCTGACCTAAATAGTCAGAAATAGTTTCTGTACCTACCTAGAAAGATGTGGTTACAAAAAAATATATATATTATTGAATCGTGCATATTTTATTTTAAATAAGGGAAAAAGACCCTTAGGAAATCATTAGTGTACAACAATGGCTCTACCGCCTGATACTGAGAAACTGCTGATGTCTGTATTATCACTCGACAGCCGTGTCGTTCAATTTCTGTCAACCTTGCTAATGAACATTTCATTTAAAGAACAATGCTTTTATAGTGATTGATCATTCGAATATACCATTGACTTTGTAATGAACTTATATACAGGGTGGCCCATGAGTTACATCACAGTTACAAACATTTATTATAAAAGAACTGTTAGGGTTAGGTGAATCAAATAAAGTACAAATAAAAGAGGAAATTCCAAAGTTTAAATTGTATCTGTGCTACAGCTATTAGGTATATCAGAGTTTCATATTACATTATAATTATACAGGCCAAGAATTCTTTTATCAGTTATGCCACACCAAACCGTGACCTTTTGTGGATGGCTTTATTGCGTGTGAATGATCATTGGGTTTTCAACTCCCCAGAATCGATATTTTGTTTATTGACATATCCACCCAAATGAAAATGGGCCTCATCTGACATGATAAGATGTGAGAGAAATGCTTCATCGTTTGTTAGCCTCAAAAATGTAAATGCAAATTCCTTTCTTTTCTGGTAATCTTGAAACTGAAAGTGTTGCGCCACTTGAACTTTATATGGAAACATTTTCAGATCTTTTTTTAAGATACGTTGCAATGAATTTCTTGAAAGCCCCAACTGCGTGGCACGTTTCCGGGTTGAAGTTTGGTTATCTTCTGTTACACTTGCAGCAACACGCTGAATTGTGGTTTCATTTCTTATCGACCTCGGTCCCCCGATGCGTGTTCTGTCAGTTGTTGATCGTGTTTCTCTAAATTTTGAAACCATTGCAATAATGCAATGTCTGGATGGGCTTTGTTGATAAAATAGTCTTGTAAGCTCCCTCTGTACGCGAATTAACGATTCATTATGTTTGAAGTAGTATTCCACTATTTTTGCTCCTTGTTCCTTGCTGTAAATCGTCATCTTGGGTTGGGTGATAATTTTATATGAAACTCTGATATATACCTAATAAAACTTCGGAATTTCCTCTTTTATTTGTACTTTATTTGATTCACCTAACCCTAACAGTTCTTCTAGAATAAATGTTTATAACTGTGAAGTGACTCTTGGGCCACCCTGTATAAGTCAAAAATGTGCACTTCATGAGGCAGTATATATCTCGAAAACAGTCTGCTTATGGGAACACCGATTCTCGTCCAGTATCTTTTACGGGAACGAACCGATTTCCTGTGCTTACTTTTTTCCAGGATTGCACTACTTCTATATGTGTAAAAAGAGTAGAAGTGACCTATAAAACATCGATGCATTTCATCATCGTTTAATGACCATTTCACAGTTTGAAAAATACAACTGACGTAGGTGCCCCGTTCCTCCCCATCTTTATACCTCACTCGGCATCCAACTATCTCTGAACGATATCAGGAAACAAATACCGGTCAAAGTTTGTAATATTTGGTACAGAAAAGAGAGGAGGCTGCCACACTATGCGTCTCGTTTAATCCATACATTGTGCATGAGCACTTCCCGTAAATAATCGAGTAGCACTATCTTAACACAATTTAATGTTCGTAAAATGGGCAAGACGGAGACATTAGAATGATCGACTTTGAAATATTCAACAAGCATATCAATGATGTGAGTGAAATGCTCAGGTACAAAACTAATTGAAAGACACGGAACTCTGAAAATCGATCTAAAAATTTTTCACAACTGCACAAGGTTTGTTATAGACTATACCCATTCTCTTTCTGAAATATTTCATGCTGCGATTTCCTTAGTAACAAAAAAGGTATATAAATATCGAAGTCGTATTCATAGTGTAGAAGATGGTGAAATTGACTTGATTGCGCATCATTACTGTGACCGCTGGACTGCTCTAAAACTTGTGTAGCTCATGAAACACCGGAAGCAATATAATACCATTCAGATTTGCCAAATATGCAATATGTTGTTCCAAAAGTGAGTAGATTTAGTTGGAAGAATATTTTGATGAAGATCTATCGGCATTTCTGCGTAAATTGCAGAACTCGGCTCTATCGAGGGCTTGTGTCCCAGGACAAAAAATCATATTATTTGGTGTTGACCGGCAAATCAAGAATGAACGATAAAGAAGTTCTGCACTTGACCGCTCGTTACTGAACATCTTATCGCAAGAAATTCCCGATGAACTGAATTTGTTATTTTTTTCGTGAAGAATCATCGCTGACCATGTTGAGAGCCACGGGTTCATTAGACGAGGACGATGCTACTTAGGAAAGCCCCGGTACATTGTAACCCACAGTAGAACTAAGCTTCAAGTGAAACTGCTGAAATTTTGACACGAATGTTTATTTTAATTAAGAATGTTATAACGCAGACATGCGTTGAGTGATTTTATCGATTCGCTAAAATATTTACAGTCCAAAACCTCTAAGTAAGTGAATGTTGCAGACGTGCTAAGATAGTTCAAGGGAAATCATTCAAAGTCGTTTCCCATTGAACGATTTTTCTCTCGAACGCGTAAGTAAACATCGAACCGTTTAGAGCAAGATCCAGTTTCTTGTTGTAAAAATTCACATTGCAAAAAAATTGCTGAGCTTCAACAAAGGCACCGGATTAACATCAAGCGTCTAAACACGGGTATTCGACTGCAGTCAAAAACCAGGCATTTAGTTTCTGTTGAGTGGAGAACTCATAATCATTTCTGCTTCTTAAAAGGGGCCTTCGTCGACTCTCAGCCTAAACTGTCATTACGTTACAAGTAACCTTTGTAGACGGGCTCAATAGCCGATCGCTTACTAATTACCTGAAGCATTCGTGCGACCTTCACAGCTCACCAAATTAGAATGGATCCCCCTGGTGTTCACTTGCTGCGGCTGGTGAGGGGAGAGGTAGAGGCGGTGGCTTAGGAGAGGAATAGGCGGTGGCTGGGGTGATGAGACAGGGGGAGGCGCTGGCATGAATCTGGTTCTGATGTCACATAATGTTAAAGCTTTTAAGTAATTTATGGCAGCACTACATTATTCATACGCTTATTTAATTTATATAATTTGAATATTATATCTATCTGTTCAGGACTGACAAACACTGTTGTGTGTGAAATCGATGTCTAATCATGGCACCGTCAAAGTGGAAAAATCTACTTGTTAATTTGAAATATATTCGAATGGGCATTCCAAGTGTCATTTTTCGGCAACGTTGTCCCCGTGTTGAAAATTGTTAAGAATATGTGAACAACATATATAAATAAATGAACGAACAACACGACACATTTTTAATTACTCGGACATTTTCATATAATCTTTGTACCAAACTACGGTATAATATATGAACAGTCCGTCAGGTTACAACAATTTCAATAAAAATTCCCATATTGCCTTACTTGTGTTGAAGTTTTTATGGGGTATTTTGGGTTTGTTGATGAAATGGTGGTTTGATAATGGGAAGCATCTGAACATATGTGTCAATAATCTGCATAAACAGCAAATGTAGTTTCAGTGCAGCGACCGAAATAAACGTCAACCACGTCAACCAGCGGAGCACCCTAGGGAGCATACTACCACTCGGTGCGCTACCTACTGACGTCGAGATGTATCCCACCACGATTTAAGTTTGAATGCGCATCATG
Source organism: Gammarus roeselii (assembly GCA_016164225.1). Taxonomy (NCBI): domain Eukaryota; kingdom Metazoa; phylum Arthropoda; class Malacostraca; order Amphipoda; family Gammaridae; genus Gammarus; species Gammarus roeselii. The sequence continues at coordinate 9,136 of SDVV010043718.1, forward strand.
TTGAATCGAGAAACAACTGACTGAGGTTATTTTACATATGTGTGGATTTCGTATATTAACCTAAATTCTGTAATGGTGCAGTATAGTTACTCTATTCACAGGTGATTTTTGATAAATTTGGCTCAAGGATATGAATGTTATTAACCGAAAATTATTTTAGCATGTACGTAATACAGTTAAGGCCTTAGATACGGTGACATCAACAGTGGCAACGACAACAGTAGCAGAAGTAGCATGCAGAAACAAGGGCAACAACATTACCGACGGTGGTGGTAGCGGGCGTGGCGGTGACCCTGCAGAAGCAATACCGGCGGGAGCAGCTGTAGCAAACAGCCCCGCAGCACATGCAACAATGGAAAGCTCTGTGCAGCCATTGCATTGGCTACAACAGCGGCAACGTCGACCACACGAGCAGCAGCTGCCGCAACGGCAGATTTTGTCGCAGAAGCAGCAGCGGCCGCAACGACACCAGCGACGGCAGTAGCAACAACGGCGACAGCAGCACTAACAGCGATGTTTGCAACGGCAGCAGTGGTAGCAGCGGTAGAAATGGAAGAAGTGACGGCAACGGTAACAACAGCTATAGCGGCAGCAGGAGTAGCCAAAGCGGCAGCAGGAGCAGCCAAAGCGGCAGCAGGAGCAGCCACATCGGCAGCAGCAGTATCAACAGCAGCAGCAGCCACAATAGCAGCGGCAGCAGCATCAACGACAACATTAGAATAGGCCGGAGCGGCAGCGGCAGTAACAGCAGCTAGACAGCTGCGTAAACTGAGGGAGCTGAGGCAGCATCTGCAGCAGCAGCAGCGGACACAGTGCTATCAACGGCAGCAGTGACAGCAGCATTGACAGCAGCGGCAGCGGCAGCAGCGGCAGCAGCGGCAGCAGCGGCAGCAGCGGCAGCAGCGGCAGCAGCGGCAGCAGCGGCAGCAGCGGCAGCAGCGGCAGCAGCGGAAGCAGCGGCAGCAGCGGCAGCAGCGGCAGCAGCGGCAGCAGCGGCAGCAGCGGCAACAGCGGCAGCAGCGGCAGCAGCGACAGCAGCGGCAGCAGCGGCAGCAGCGGCAGCAGCGGCAGCAGCGGCAGCAGCGGCAGCA
>SDVV010043719.1:0-10225 GCA_016164225.1 Gammarus roeselii
GGGGGGGGGGTGACGATGACGCAGCAGGGGTAAACCAGTCACACTGACGGGCCCTGCGGCTGGCACAGGCCTCGGACTGCACTCATGACCCTCTGTGTTGCGGGGTCTTCCGGCTGAACCCTTTAGCGCTGAAAGGATGTAAGTTGAGTGTGAGTGTATGAGATGAGTGAGAGGTGTGCCGATTATTCTCCATCATGGGGGATTCGGTCATCTATCTGAACGAAAATTTACTATTCGTCCTTTCATTGCTACGTGCGATGTTAACGAAATTGATCTGTAATTTGATGGGCTTGTCAGGCTACCTCTTTTTGCCAGAGGGAAGTTGACAGCATGTTCAATTGTTTGCGGGATATCAGAGGGGTCCACCAACCTTTGCCATAACATTTGCTGTGGACTTGAGTCTTGACAGTGCCGGCTTGCATTGCTTCAATTGAATAGCTATGTTGTCATCTGGCCTGCCTGCGCTATAGCTAGCTAGCTATGCCATCGACAGTTATAGTAAATTCATAAATGTCAATGTTAAGAACTGTCAGTGAAAATTCCAAGGCGGTCTCATGTTTTGGTCGAGTAACCTTTGGGATACTGAAAACTTGTTTATAATTCTTCATCAACAATTCATTCATTGCCTTAATTTCATTGACTAGCTGTAGTTGAGCTGATTCATCACTTCAGCCAATTTCTGTTTTGTACTAACCTATAAATAACATTTTTCATAATATTTTTCCTTCATTTTCTTCTCTCTTTTGGTCATGGTTATCTCTTAGTTGCTTCGATATTGAAGCCATAGTTTTTTTTACTTCTATAAGGGTTTCCGATTTTGGTAAATTCTTCTTGTTTTATAGCTGTTTTTTTCATTGGCATTTCCCTTCTGAATAATGCTAGCTTCTTTCCAAGTATTATTTTTTTCGGCACTTGTAAACACACCACCATCAATATCAACATAAGTAATTATTTGCTTCCGAGACATTTGCTTGGTCAATTAGTTATTTGAAAGTGTGTGCAGTTGTGTTCGCGAAACGAAGATTTTTCCGCACGAGAGTAATGAGTGCGCCGCCGTCGTTGTTGGGATGGTCGTGGCATAGTGGTTTGGTTATCATGAAAACTTTGCTGTTCCGCAATATTTGTTTGATTTTAGTTTCCTGGAAGAGGGCGATATGAAGGTAGTATTTGGAGATAAATTGTTCAAGTTCTCGTTGTTTTGTTTTCGACATTAGTAAGGGGTTCTTGTCGTGGTGTAGAAAGTGATGGTGGGAGCAGATTATCTTGTGATAATCCGCCCGACGCTCTTAAGTCTGACAACTAGACCATTGATTAGTTTACTAAAACGGGTTTAGGCCCTAAGTTTCCTAGCATTTTTACTCCTTGACATAGATACGTTTACTAGCGGTGTTCGAACCTTGTTTTCTAGCAGAATGATTGCAACGCCTTACCACAAAAATAGCAGCCCATATTCTGTTGCGTCAAAAAAAATAGGCTTTTATTTCATTGTAACTAACACGTCAGAAGTGCAAAGTGAGCCTATAAGGGGTGTTCCCTGTAGTTGCAGCAGACACTGCAGGGCCTCTCTAGTACATCGGATTAGAATGACCAGGGTAACTGTTGACGGTACTAGAGCACCGACCGTTCAATTAAATTAACAACTGATGATGTAACAAGCCATTATCAGAGTGCTATTTGGCTCCTGCTGTATTCAAGATACTGCAGTCACAGAGAGGAACAAAGAGAGTTGTAGTGTATAAGGCCTCTTACGAGGGTGACGGACCTGCGAGTTGGTAAGCACGTCTCTGACGCAGGTGCCAGCGTTGGCATTCCAGACGCGAATGGTGCGGTCAGCGGTGCCGCCGCCCGTTGCCAAAAGGTTGCTCTGCCACGGGCACCATGACACAGCCTGGCGGCATTACGGGGCGTTAAACAAACGATCAAAAACTGTGAATACCAGTGCAACAAATGTTTTAGATATAATAATAGCAAGGCAATATCATAACATAATGCTAAGCTAGGGTAGAAGATGCGAGATTAGTCATTCCGAACTTGTTTCCACAGCAAGTGCAATTAGCGACCAATTCTGCATATTACAGGACATTTGCAAGCCATGATCAATGAGCGATACAAGCATGTGTTGGAATGTGCGATGCAAATATTTCATTGCACATCCAGTTTTGATCTAAATGAAGCCACCAATGCACAGGTTGACAAATTGCTCAATTATAATACAACTACAGACAAAAAGTTTATATTTCATAAAAAGAGGCACAAAGGACCGTGCAGAGAAAATTGTATTATTATGTTGCAAAACATATTAGTGACCTCGGTTACTTCTGCAGCAGTAGTAAGGACCAAAGGATCAGTATGTTAATTATTTTCTACGTAACATCGAGCCTTGAGGTAAATAAAACATTGAGATGTGTATTACCTTGACAGCGGCCTGGTGGTCGGAAAGCCGGTGTAGGGCGGTGGCGTTGCGGCCGTCCCAGATGTTGACCACATTATCGTTGCCGCCCGACGCCAGCAGACGGCAGTCGCTGCTCCAGTCCAGGCCGCACACCTCCTAACAAACAAAAAACTTGTTTCAAGCACGGGGAATTCAACAAAATAATCAAGCAAATGTTCTTACCGAGATTAAAACTGCTAACAAGCTCACCGGCCCTAAACCAAGACATTTCTCCGTGTTTGATTACATTTTTTAGTTCTCAAATCAGTTTCCGGATGATGTCCGTACTGTGGGTCAGATCTTAGCAGTACGCTGAGACCCGCTATAACATGGAAGAATCTTCAAGTATGTAAGTAAGTATCTAGTCTTTACAGAAGCAGAATTTTTCCCAGAGCCGTTTTGTTGATGTGCTACGAGTGAGAAATTATTGCGTTGCCAAGGATTTGCTTGCCCGCCCTCCTTGCACGGTGTAGCACTTCTGACAGAACAGACTAGGCCGTTGTTGATACCTGATTTAGTAGCCTCTAGGTAATGGGGCAGAAGCCACAGCTTGGCGCCACAAACTGATACGACCAATAAAACTTAGCTGAAAAAATGATCTCGAGTACCTGTCTTTGATCATTACTAATACGTTGTCTTTTCAAGACCTACTGCCAAACAGAGAGTATCGCACTGATGACCACCGCCACATGCGGCACCCAGACGCACTGTGAACCACACTGCAGTTCCTCACCTGGTTATGAGCACTGATGACCACCGCCACGTGCTGAGCCCAGACGCACTGTGAACCACACTGCAGCTCCTCACCTGGCTATGAGCACAGTTGACCACCGCCACGTGCTGAGCCCAGACGCACTGTGAACCACACTGCAGCTCCTCACCGGGCTATGAGCACAGATGACCACCGCCACGTACTGAGCCCAGACGCACTGTGAACCACACTGCAGCTCCTCACCTGGCTATGAGCACAGATGACCACCGCCACGTGCTGAGCCCAGACGCACTGTGAACCACACTGCAGCTCCTCACCTGGCTATGAGCACTGATGACCACCGCCACGTGCTGAGCCCAGACGCACTGTGAACCACACTGCAGCTCCTTATCTGGTTATGAGCACTGATGACCACCGCCACGTGCTGAGCCCAGACGCACTGTGAACCACACTGCAGCTCCTTATCTGGTTATGAGCACAGATGACCACCGCCACGTGCTGAGCCCAGACGCACTGTGAACCACACTGCAGCTCCTTATCTGGCTATGAGCACTGATGACCAGTTCAAATACGAGTGCCAAGGCTTTCTAGTGCACTGGAACCAGTGTCCTTCTGGCTCCGAAGCAGCAGCCAGTGCTGCATTAATTCATCGACCAGCCATCGTCAGTCTCGCGTTGCTTCGACTCACGGCTTGCTCATGTCACTACTCTTTATAAGGAGAGGGCACAACAATGTTCCACTCAGAAAGAGGAAAGAAACAGTGGTCCTCCGGGATAGAGGCGTCTATCGGTAGGAAAGACTAAGTATGATCAATTACAACAGATCATATTTCAGCTAAGAGGTTTGTTTCTCGTAGGTAGCTGAGAAGCGGTTCCGCACTGAATTGCCTCTGAGGGAACTCAGTAAGCATTAGGTGGAGTGTATTAGGAGGGTCCAGAAACTGGCTCCTGGGGTAGTGCGAGCATCGACATTCCGTTCAGGTTAGGCACTCTGCTAGGACATTGGCGATTGTAAGAGGGATTAAAAAGTTCATGCAGTATGGGGGTGGCGACGCCTCCACTAGATGTTTGTACGTTAGTCTATTATGTCCAATTCTCAGTCGGCATAGAGTTATCTCGGTCCGTCGAGATCGACTGCTTGAAGAAACCCATGGTCTGTGTGTGTTCTTGATGGTGCGCAATTCATTTCTCATAGGAAAGTCAGATCGTTCCATGTCCCATTTATTTCTTACAGTTCTTTTAATCGCCGAGTAAAAGTCACTCAGGTCAGTCCAGAATTGTTCCTTCTCCTTACTGGACTGGACTGGACTGGACTGCTTACTGAGTTCCCTCAGAGGCAATTCAGTGCGGAACCGCTTCTCAGCTACCAACGAGAAACAAACCTTTTAGCTGAAATCTGATCTGTTGTAATTGATCATACTTAGTCTTACCTACCGATAGACGCCTTTTACCCACTTGGTAAAAGTCTAGCCTTGTAGCCGGGGCGCTAGAATCTTGCTACCGTATCCACAGAGTGTCGCAGAAGGCGACTAAAAGGGCGCCTCGTAGCTGGAAGTAGAATCGTGCTTCCGTAACCCGTGCGTGTCGTAAAAGGCGACTAAAAGGGGTTAGTAATCCCTTCCTCAAAGACGCCAAGACGACAAGACGAGCGGGGGAAGGAGAGACTCACGCCTCTCCGAACCCTATTGTTAGGGTCGCTGAATGTGCGTGGCTGTAGTACGAATGATGTAAAGAGGAGGAAGATTGGTGAGATGCTCGTGAGAAGGAAGTTTGATGTGTTGGCGCAGAGTGAGACGAAATTGGAAGGTAAGGGAGAATGTGAGTTTGGTGTGGTAAGTGGAAGAAAGTCTGGTGTGGAGGAAGGTTGGGCACGAGAGGGTGTGGTTTAGATATTGAGTGATTGGTTGGCTAGTAGAGTTACCAAGTGGAAGGAGTTGTCCTCAAGCTCGATGTGGGTAAAACTTAAGTTAGGCGTAGAAAGATGGGTATTTGTGAGTGCATATGGTCCAAGTAGCGAGAGGAGTGAGGAGGAGAGGGAACAATTCTGGACTTACCTGAGTGAGTGTATTGCAAGTTTTGGAGGTCAATTAAATGTAGTTGTACTGGGTGACCTTTATGCGAGAGTTGGAAATGCATTGGTGGAAAATGTTATGAAGGTATGGCGTTCCCGGTAGAAATGACTGTGGAGAAATTCTGATAGGTCTGTGTATGGAGCTGGAGTTGGTGGTCGGAAAAAGTTTGTTCAAGAAATGAGATATTCACAAGTATTCATGGGTAAGGATGACCCGTGGTGCAGTGGTGGAGAGAGCGCAGATGGGTTTTGTGCTTATATCGATGAGAGTGGTGGGGAGGCTGCTGGATGTGCGGGTGTTGAGAGGGGAGGGTGGAGGAGTCTCTGACCATCTGATGGTGGGAGGTAGATTAAGAGTGGAGCAGAGGTGGAAGGGCAACAAAAGAGTGGGAGGAGGAAGAGAGGTAGTGAAAGTGAGTGAACTGAATGTGAGAAACAGAGCTGAGGAGTTCCAACAGGCGTTGAGAGAAGAATATGGCAACGTGAGAGGACATGACCAGAGAGATGTGGAGGAAGAATGGAAGACGTTAAGAAATGCGTTGCTGAGATGTGCGAAGAATGTGTGAGGTGCGCGACGAGTGGGCGTGTGCAGAAGGAAAGGTTGCGAGGGGTGGAACGAGGAGGTCAAACTCGCGATGGCACGGAAACGTGGAGCGTTTGAGTACTGGTTGCAAGTGAAGTCGGTGGTATCATATGAAGGCTATGAAGAGAGGAGAAACGAGGTGAAGCGGCTGGTGAGGAGAGCCAAAAGGGACGCTGATGCCAGTTGGGGCAGACCTGGGAAGAACAAAAAGATGTTCTGGAAAGAGGTGAAGAGGGTGAGAATGGGAGAGACCGAAAAGGAGGAAGTGGTGAAAGATGCAAGCGGCGAGTTGTTGTTGGAAAGTGGTGATGTACGGCAGAGGTGGGCCGAGTATTTTGATGAGTTGTTGAATGTCAAGGATGACAGAGAGGCTGATATTGTTGCTGTGTGTTGGTGCTCAGATGGCAGTTTTGGGAGAGAGACTTGTGGCGGGCATTACTAGGGAAGAGGTTCAGGAGGCGGTGGAGGTGATGAAAGCAGGGAAAGCCCCTGGTATGGATGGCGTTGGTTGGTGGTTGGTTGGTGAGGTTACTTAACTTGTGTTTTGTGGCAGGCGTTGTACCAATTGAGTGGCGCAGTGCGTGGATTGTTCCGCTGTATGAGGGCAAAGGAGATAAAAATGAATGCTGCGAGGGGTATCAGTCTGTTAAGTGTGGTTGGTATGTTGTACGGGAGAGTGCTATCAAAAGGATTGGAGACTGTACGGCTGCGCAATTGGAGACACAGTGTGGTTTTAGGAGAGGTAGAGGGTGCGCCGATCAGATTTTTGCAGTGAGACAGGTCTGTGAGAAGTACATTGCAAAGGGAAAGGACGTGTTCTTGGCTTTCATGGATCTGGAGAAGGCATACGACAGGATTGACAGGGAAACGCTGTGGAGGGTGTTGCGTTTGTACGGAGTGGGCCGACATTTGTTGAAAGCGGTGCAGAGTTTTTATGTTGGCAGCCGAGGATATGTCAGAGTGGGAGGCAAAGTGAGTGATTGGTTCTCAGTGAAAGTGGGACTGAGACAAGGCTGCGTGATGTTTCCCTGGCTGTTCAATGTCCATATGGATAGAATGGTCAGGGTGGTGAACGCGAATGTGCTGGGTTGTGGCTTGGAGCTGTTGGAAGCGAATGGGCGGAGTTGGCAGTTGAGCCAGTTGCTATTTGCGGATGATACGGCCCTGGTTGCGGATTCAGAGGAGAAGCTATGTAGGCTAGTGTCTGAGTTTGGTAGAGTGTGTGAGAGGAGGAAGCTTCGAGTGAACGTGGGTAAAAGTAAAGTAATGAGATGCTCGAGGACTATCGATGCGTTGGAAGAAGTTCAGTGTTCTAAGTATCTGGGCTCCCATGTGGAGGAGACTGAATTAGCGGAAACTGAGGTGAAGTCGCGAGTGAAGGTGGGGTGTAAAGTGTTGGGTGCACTGAAGAGCGTAATGAGCTTCAGGACGTTGGGGATGGAAGCAAAACGAAGGCTGTATGAGGGTGTTGTTGTGCCAACTCTTGCTGTACGGAGCTGAGACTTGGAGGGTGAGAGCAGAGAAGAGAAGAAGGTTGAATGTTTTCGAGATGAAATGTTGGAGCTTGGCTGGAGTGTCGCTGAGACAGGTTCACTAACGACGTGGTTCGCATCAGAACGAGGATGGTGAAGAAGTTAGAGGACAGAGTTTATTCGCGTGTTCTGAGATGGTTCGGGCACATGGTGAGGATAGATGAAGGTAGATAGGTGAAAAAGGTGTTGAAGTCAGAGGCGAGTGAACGTAGGCCTAGAGGGAGACCGAAGTTTGGGTGGATGGATGGTGTGACGCAGGCGTTAGGAAGGAGAGACGTGAATGTGGAGGCAGCGAGAGAGCTTGAACTGGATAGGCGTGAGTGGAGAATGATAGTGAACGGATGAGTTTTGGCGCTGCCCTGATGTGCTTCCCGGCCCTAGGCATATCGTTGAGAGACGGGATGGTCGTAAGCGGGGGGCCCGGTCATTATGACGCAGCAGGGTTAAAGCAGTCACGCTGTCGGGCCTGCTGCCGACATTGACCTCGAACCGCACTTGTGACCCGGAGGGTGTGTTGCGGGGTCCCCGGTCGGGCCCTTTGCGCAAAAGAGCTTAGGTGTGCGAGTGCAAGTGTTTGAGAGTGTGAGGTAGGCCTTGCCGTCGGCCCCCCTCCTTGCCGGGGGATTGGAGCCTAGTGTCTGCATCTGTATCTTAATGTCTCTATATGGAAGTGGACGCTGTTCTGCTGGGTCAGGCGCCGCTGCAGCTCTTTGCGCCGCTGCGTCCCCCTGCTCATTGCCCATCACTCCACAGTGGCCCGGAACTCAGCATAGATGAACGTTCTTATTTCTGGAGGCTAATCGCACAAGCCAGCGTAAAATATCTGAGACCACAGGGTGGCAATTAGTGAAGATCTCCAGGGTTTGGAGCGCTAAGCGAATCACTAAAAATTGAGATACTGGCATCTGGAAGAGTATTGGCCGCCAAGAGGGCGTCAGCAATGGTCTCGAGTTCAGCAGTGAAAACTGACGCTGATGGCGGGAGTCTCCTAGCGACGACGCGCCCGGGGAGTACTGCCGCACAGCCAACAGCATCGTCGTCTTTTGATTCATCAGTTAAGATAGGGAAGCTATCAGCGTGATGAGAGACTCCACATGGCCTATAAAAATAGCACGAAGATTCTGGGGTGCAACATCTGCCTTTCGGCCAGTAAAATAGTGAGTGCAGAGCATATTTTCTGGTATGCACCAGAAGGGAACAGCATCTCGCGTCCACCATGATACGTTGCAGCCCAAGCTCAGCAGTGAGAAATCATATTAGAATAGAGTGTTAAGGCTTTCTGGTGCATTGGAGTCAATTTCCTTCTGGCACCGAACGTCAAACCAGCAGCCAGCGCTGCATCAAGTCATCGACAAATCATCCTCAGTCTCCGGAATTGTTTCAACTCACGGCATGCTTAGGTCATTACTGTTTATAGGAATATAGAGAGAGGTCACAAATGTGTCCTGTTCAAAGTGAGCAAAGAAAACGGTGGTCCTGCGGGATGGAGGAGTTTATTGGTAAGTAAGATTGAGTATGATCAATTCACAACAGATCAGATTTCAGTTAGGAGGCCGGTTTCTTGGAGGTAGCTGAGAAGTGGTTCCGCACTGAATTGTCTCTGGGGGAACTCAGTAAGCATTAGGCGGAGTATATTAGGGAAGTCCAGGAACCGGCTCCTGGGGAAGTATGTGCGCCGACATTCCATCCATGTGGGGCATTCTGCCCAGACATGGGCTATTGTAAGAGGGACTAGACAGTCCATGCAGTAAGGAGGTGGTGAAGCCTCCATTAGGTGTCTGTGTGTTAGTCTGCTATGTCCTATTCTCAGTCGGCATAGAGTTACCTCAGTCCGTCGAGATCGGTTGCTTGATGAGACCCAGGGTATGGGTGCGTCTTTAATAGTACGCAGTTTATTTCTCATAGGAACAACAGACCATTCCATGTTCCATTGGTTTCGCACAGCTTTTTTAATCGCTGGGTAAAAGTCTTTATATGGGAGTGTACGCTGTTCTGCTGGGTCAGGCGCCGCTGCAGCTTTTCGCGCTGTTTCGTCCGCCCGCTCATTTCCCACCACCCCACAGTGGCCCGGAACCCAGCACAAACAAACGTTCTTGTTTCTGGAGGACAGTCGCACAAGCCAGTGCAAGATTGCTGAAACGACAGGGTGGCAATTGTTGAAGATTTCCAGGGTTTGAAGGGCACTGAGCGAATCACTGAAGATTGAGATATTGGCATCTGGAAGAGTATAAGCCGCCAAGAGGGCATCGGCAATGGCCGTGAGTTCAGCAGTGAAAACTGACGCTGATGGCGGGAGTTTCCTTGTGACGACGCGCCCGGGGAGCGCCGCTGCACAGCACAGCCCACGGAGACTGAGTGTCGCCAACCTTGACCCTGAATGTGCGATTTTGTAGAAATTGGTGGATGAAAATTGGTAGCCGACCTCTCAAACCTTCACGGTGGAGATCCTTCATGATCCCGTATTTCCACGTAGTGTCTTATGCTTTTTTCAACGTCGAAAAATATGGAAACCACATGTTCTCTTCGGACGAAGGCCTGTCTAATGTCTGATTCTAGTCGTACGAGGTGGTCCGTTGTGGAGTGGCGCTTACGACCGCCGCACTGGATGTTGTCAAGGCCTGCATGCATTTCAAAGTAGTCGACTAGGCGTGAGTTTATCATTCTTTCCATAGTCTTACATAGCACGCTAGTTAGGGCAATGAGACGATAGTTATGTGGGTCGCTGTGACATTTTCCGGGTTTGGTTATCGGGATAGTTACGGATTCCCGCCATTGGTTGGGAAAGAATGAATTTGAATACAGCATATTGAACACATTTAGTAGGTGCTGGAGAGCGTTGTCAGGAAGGTGTTTGATCATGTTGATGTGCACTAGGTCCGGCCCGGGTGAGGTTTCAC
>SDVV010043720.1:0-10225 GCA_016164225.1 Gammarus roeselii
TATATGAGATCACAGTATTGTTACAATGAATATTTTATGCATTTAAACATATAGAATAGAATAAGTCTATTTGAATGTATTATGATCAAAATAATAAAATTAGTCTGTTTGAATGTATTAGGATCAAAGTAATAGAATTAGTCTATTTGAATGTATTAGGATCGAAGTAATAGAATTAATCTATATGAATGTATTAGGATCAAAATAATAGAATTAGTCTGTTTGAATGTATTAGGATCAAAGTAATAGAATTAGTCTGTTTGAATGTATTAGGATCAAAGTCTAATTGTTATTTAAAACAGAACATGTTTATGTTAATTGATACTCGTCTGTCAACCCACACAAAAAAATCCAAAGCACAATAATCAAATTAGAATTGTTTACATCAACAAATAATTGTTTAACGTAGACTATTATTTCATCAACACCTATCGTAGCGTGCTCTCCAACGCCCTCAATCCCTGGCTCCTTTCCTTCCTCATCATGTCTCCTGCAGTAGCTATCAGACGCCAAAGATACGCCACTTCCTCTCACCACGTGATCCGGCATCAGATTCAAAACAACACAAAAAACAACAGCAGGAACAAGAACTCCTCACGACGTGGCAGGAAGGAAAAGCAAGCAATGAGAGCAACAACAACAACAGCAAGTCTGGCAAAGCAACTTAGCAACATGTAGGAGCAGACCGGCGTCATCCTGTTTCTGGAAGAAGGCTGGTGAAAATATTTTCCTCTGTGATGTAATTAAAGATATCCTTTCATGTAAGTAACTCTATCGGCTTTGAAAGATAACACATGGAAGACCGGTGTCATCCTGTTGCTGAAAGAAGGATTGGAGGGCCTGTATCAAAACCTGAGATACAATTTAAGATATCCCTTAAAGTAAGCAACTCTCTAGTCTGGAGATGCTTATGGCACACAATAAATAGAAATTAGGGATAAAGATGATATGAAGAAAAACTCGGAGAATGAATAATAAAAAGTTATGTAGAAAAGAGTGAAACAATCCGATGCAGCAGATCAACAAGAGATTGATGAGTGCAGGGGAAATGCGTTCTTTTCATAAAAGTATGGAAGTTAAAATGGTCACAAATGACCCATCAAATCAGCAAAGGCATTGCGCTCAAACATTTTTTATTGTGCTAATCAATCGCCCCTACAAACTATCATAATGACGGGTTACCACATGACTCGTGGAAAGGGCAAACACATCAACCCCTGTCAAGGTGTACCAAATGGTAACCGGCTTTGATGGCGTCTTCTACCTTACCGGACACCCGTCCCTCAATCAAGTAATATTGGATCAATGCTTGTCAACGAACGATGTAGCGCAGTTCTTCCTCGATCTGCTGCTATTAACGTGAAATAGTGCTGAGCTGATAAGCTACCAAACGCTGTGGGTAGGTTTCAAGGTTCTGCTACACGAGGAACACCTCTTATTGCGCACTCACTGGGTTCAGTCAGTAGACGCGCCCGACAAATTCAGTCGGGGGGAGAGGTGTCAATAGGCGCACTCGCTGGGTTCAGAAGGCGAAGAAAGTTTTTAGTTAAACAAAGAAACTTGGTGGATTTTTTCAAGTATCTGTACGACGATAAATAAAGCTTTTCACCACAGGAATTGAACCTCAAAATAACCCATCAATGAATTCTGCACATCAACTTTACATTCCGTTCACTTTTATTGCGAACAATGGTTATTGCGAACAGTGGTTATTGCGGACAGTGGTTATTGTGGACAATGGTTATTGCAAACAATGGATATTGCGAACAATGGTTATTGCAAACAATGGTTATTGCGAACAATGGTTATTTCCGTCAATGCTCACTGCAAACAATGGTCATTACAAACAATGGTCATTGCGAACAATGGTCATTGCAAACAATGGTCATTGCGAACAATGGTCCCTGCGAACAATGGTCACTGCGATGTAGCGCAGTTCTTCCTGCGAACAATGGTCACTGCGAACAATGGTCACTGCGAACAATGGTCATTGCGAACAATGGTCATTGCGAACAATGGTCATTGCGAACAAAGGTTTTTGTGGACAATGATTATTGCGAACAATGGTTATTGTGAACAATGATTATTGCGAACAATGGTTATTGTGAACAATGATTATTGCGAACAATGGTTGTTTCAGTTTATTGATGGAGTGAATTCGTGGCTGTTTTTTACAAGCTATTTCACCTACGCGCAAACTGCCACCATCCTTCACTTCTTCCCAGAAACAACTTCTTGCCTTCTCTCACCCCCATCCAAATTATAGCCCCACACAAGTACCCCATCCTCCACAAGACCCTCTCCTCCTCCACCCTGCTTCCTCTCCAGGACGCTATACAACCTTTTTTCCCCGTCACTTCCCCCCCATTTCGCGATTACTCGGCTACAACAGCTCACCCGCACCGCAGTGGCGCGTCGGGGTGGACTGTTCGAAATACTTGTAAAAAACGTTAAAAAATTGAATATCAATGAATGCTAAATGGCTTGGCATGATGATTGCGATGGTTGTAGTACCCACTCTAGAAGTCAAGGAATTATCTAATTACCAAGTTTGCGCTCAGAATAAAGACATTCGTTAGAGCAACAACCGGGAGAAAACCTTACTAAGTTTGTAATGCGAGTCGATGTTAGTCTATTTTACAGGTCCGGATGATATCCATTAGTTTACTCCACATCCTCGAACAAAACAATAGCTACGATCGCTTCGGCAAGTATTAGCCAAGAGTCTGAACAACTTCTCGAAGGATCCCTAGAACTGCTGCGGCGGCGGTATTGCCTAGGTAGGGTCTCTGATTGAGATCACTACTTGCGGCGCGTCGACGTCTCCCTTATTGCCGCGGGCTTTTGTTCGTAACGTAGGGCGCTCAGCTCGCCACTGTCGTTGAGAGAGGCGGGGGCGGCAAAGCGTCTTCTCCTAATATCAAGAGAGGCGACGACGAAACATCGCACAACGTCGGTACGTCAACACCCAGCATCGAGTCGTTGGGAGAGCAGATGCCGACGAAATGTCTCAATGTCACCGGGAAGCCCCATGCGTGAAAGCAAAGCCCACCGACAATGGGCTCTTGTTGGCAATCGTGTTCTCACGCCGGGCGCATGGTTTCTTCATGTCAAAGACACCTCGGAGGTTTCGGATTGGTTACTTTGAGGAGTAGGCACTTGCGAGGAGAGATTTCAGAGACTCGATTACATTTATTGTTGGATAAACATACGCGGTTGGACACACGTGCCTAAACACACGTATCACATTTCGTAGCTAAATAAGAACTGAACAAAATTAGAATTGTGCTTGTGTGCCAAGGAAACCTTCAAGAGTTGTAAGACAATCATCACAAGATGTTCATTTCTACACTCTGAATTTTTTGCTACCACACCATCAAACCTGTGTCCGTGATTTTGGAGTTCAATGATGGATTCACTTTGAAGGGAAACCGTGAACTTGAAAGATACGACAACAAACCATGAATGGAGGTATGAAGAAAATGGTAAACTTAGAAAGATACGACAGCAAACAATGAATGGAGTAATGAAGGAAACGGTGAACTTGAAAGATACGACAACAAATCATGAATGGAGTAATGAAGAAATGGTGAACTAAAAAGATGCGACAGAAAACAATGAATGGAGTAATGAAGGAAATGGTGAACTTGAAAGATACGACAACAAACCATGAATGGAGTAATGAAGGAAATGGTGAACTTGAAAGATGCGACAGAAAACAATGAATGGAGTAATGTTTAAAAAAAATGTCTACACGCTTAGAAGTTGATGTAAGAAAAAAATTATCGAATTCAACTAAAACCTTACAACAGAGCTCTGCAGAAGGTCTCGTGTTCTCAATTTGAGTTGAGTTGATACATATTTCACCAGAGACCTCAATGCCGCCATGATGAACGCTAGGTTACGATTTATAAGCAAATCAATTCCCAATTAAATTGAATACATTAATAGAAAACAGTAAAACTTCGAAAATATACCCTGAAGAGATAAGTCGGAAATGAGTGCACGGATTACCATAGGCAAAAAGATGTTTTTGACAGACCTAAAACAATAAATATGAGCAACTAAGCAAATATGATATTAATGAAGAGCCGTGGGAAAGTGGAGGACATTGCCAAGAAGACTCGACATCATCACGAAGAAGGTTTACCATCATTGCTACTGAAGTTCGCCATCATCGTTAGGTAGATTTACCACCAGGCAGGGAAAATTATCGCTATCGCCAGGAAGATTATCGTCTTCGCGTGGTAATTCGCCATCAGCGCTAGGAACATTATCATAGCCAGGAAGATTCGTCACCATTGCCAGGAAGATTCGTCACCACCGTCAGGAAGATTTGTCACCATCGCCAGGAAGATTCGTCACCACCGTCAGGAAGATTAGTCACCACCGTCAGGAAGATTCGTCACCACCGTCAGGAAGATTCGCCATCACTACGAGAAATTTTCCCGTCAACCCAGCAAACGTTGCCACTATCTCTATCGTCAGGAAGGTCGGTTCGCCGCCAGGTGCAGACGCGTCCTCAGCAGACCGAATACAGGCCTCTATTGTTTGGGAGAAATAAAGACATCGTGTGCTGGAGCCGCTTACGCACCGGCCCCTCCATTGCCTCAGAACAGGAGAGCGATCGTTTAGAACCGATCAATAGTTGGATTAAAGTGATGTCTAGAAAGGATGAACGCAAGCCGCCCCGTCGTAACCAGGCTACAACGAAATTTTCTTGCGCGCATCCCGAAAAATATTTAGTCACAATTGATAGCGATGTCAGCCACATCAAAATTGCATAGCAACAAGATAAATCAATAATGATCGACCCACCGTGGTGTTCGGCTGTACTTTGCAGTTTCCGACTTCTTGATGTAGGAGAAGTCGCATAAAAAAATGCAGTAGAAGCCCTGCTACATTTCATGGTGTGTGCACTAAAACAAGAGGTGCGGTCGCACTCCAGGTCCCAGTAAGGAAAGAACATATTGAGGTCACCGGGTGGTGGAAGGGCTCCACAAACCCACAGAACTGGATCGGCTGCTAGTCACTAAAGGGCTGAAATTGTATGCTAACAATGGCCGACCATGGAAACCACACACATAGAAAACGCTGGTTTGGTGGCAGAACGTGTTGCTATCAGGTCGGGGAGAGGCAGGCTACCCTATTAACTGATGAATAATTTGTATTCATTTTTTAAACGCGGTAATTTGCTTTTGTCATGACAAATTCTTAATTCTATTGGCGCTTTTGTTTTGATCTTTAACCAAAATGACACCAAAGGAAGATTACAAATTGTACATTCTCTACATTAAATTTTGACGTGCAACCGAAAGCAGCGCAAGAAAATTGGTTAACAGTTCAAGATTCGCAGACATCCGTAATGAATTTTTTTCGTTGTGAATTTAAACTGGGAACCTAATATTCAATTTCTATTACTCGTATAAAAGTTACGTTCCAATTGAAATGCCGTTGTAAAATCCGCACCGAGTGAAAAAATGGGGAAGAAATCACACGCATCGTTTCTTGTAGATTAACCATGCATAAACGAAGTTTCTTCTGATAATGTAAAGTAGGCCTAGCGAAGGAAACTCAGAAGTAAATCCAAGGTACAGAAACAAGCCGTACTTTGTCGGTAATAATTCAAATTTTTTAGGACTTTTGCCGCCTTATTTGTTTCTCAACATGACTGTTCAACTAATTTTAGGAACAAATTTTTAAGTTTGTCCCAACAAATAACAAACGACGAATATCCAAGTTTTGAGGTATTTTTCAATTGTTATCTATTTTTTTCGCTACTGGTCATTAGCGAAAGAATATCTTTCACCATTAAAGTTCTACATAAATCTAAAATTATCATTTCCGCCCAAGTCAGGACTAGATAAACATCTGATTTCCATGAATCACGGAGAAACTTTGTTTAAATATAACACAGGCAGAAAGCTGAAGGCCAATGACGCTCTGTATTTGTCGTGCCCACAGCTACCATCTGCCGGCGCTGTTTGATGTGATCCAGTTATGGCCACGTGGGTGGGCCATAACTGGACGAAGGCCGAGGGTTGTGCCGGACAGAGGGTTGTGTAGGGCTGAGGGTCATGCAGGGCTGAGGGTCATGCAGGGCTGAGGGTCATGCAGGGCCGAGGGTCATGCATAACTGAAGGTCGTGCAGTGCTGAGAGTTGGTCAGGACGGAAGGGTCGTGCTGGACTGAGGGTTGTGAACGGCTAATTTCATGTAATGATGGGTATGAAATACGCTTAATTGGATGTAATGGTCCAAAATAATGGCATGTTTAACCTCTCGACATTGGATCTCGGTCCGGTTCCAAGGCGTCTTGGAGAACTAGTCTACCGGATTTATGTAGAGTGTTAGTGTCAAAAATTTTCATCAATTTCATGTACATCTCAATTATGTTATCCGCTCGCATGTCTTTACTAGATGCTTACTCCCGCATGTCTTACTTTTATACATATTTGTGAACCGTTTGCAGTTTATACACTTAAGAAATTATTGATTAATTCAGGTTTTGTAATGAGATTGCGTTCCAATTCAGAATATCTGACTTATTCGGGCATTCACTATATCCACTGTAGATCATTTTCACTAGAGGTTTGTGATCGTGGAATCAGTTCTACACGTACTCTCTAAACAGGGTAAACGTTGGCGTGATTTGGCCCACCTCACAGCGACGGACATTAATCCAAGTTGCATAAATCTCATACGTAGGAATAACATTGACGCAAACTGGCACAACTAGCGAAGATGGACAGGAACAAATGAACAACGAGCAAATAGATTCTATGAGAACTCGTAACGGTGAAACGGTATACCCTTCCATGAGCACACCTGAGTAGCTAACTGCTCTTTAGCAGTGGATCTTATAGGCCAGTGAAGCGGTAACTTTTTTCCCCGAGAACCATCTGCTCCATTATAAAATAAATACTTCGGATCAAATAAAAGTGACTTTCTGACTTTTTTTTGCAACAATTGATCCCACTTCAACAGAAAGATGAACAATTTCCCGACCAAACTGGTCACAATGGAAGTAATTTTGCGTCAACAACTTTTAGCTGGTAACATTTCGGTTTGCAGAAAGGTTGGTATAATTGCAAGGTCGCCCCTCTTATAGTTGCTATTACAGTTTCCATAGCAACTGAGCACTAGTACTATTATCGTCGACCAATCATAGAGCCTGTTAGTGCCGTCAAGTCATGATGTGCAGGGCCAATAAGAGAGCCTGTTAGTGCCGTCAAGCCATGATGTGCAGGGCCAATAAGAGAGTCTGTTACTGCCGTCGAGCCATGATGTGCAGGGCCAATAAGAGAGTCTGTTAGTGCCGTCAAGCCATGATGTGCAGGGCCAATAAGAGAGCCTGTTAGTGCCGTCAAGCCATGATGTGCAGGGCCAATAAGAGAGCCTGTTAGTGCCGTCAAGCCATGATGTGCAGGGCCAATCAGAGAGCCTGTTAGTGCCGTCAAGCCATGATGTGCAGGGCCAATAAGAGAGCCTGTTAGTGCCGTCAAGCCATGATGTGCAGGACCAATAAGAGAGCCTGTTAGTGCCGTCAAGCCATGATGTGCAGGACCAATAAGAGAGCCTGTTGTGCTGTCAAGCCATGATGTGCAGGACCAATATGAGAACCTGTTGTGCTGGCAAGCCATGATGTGCAGGACCAATATGAGAACCTGTTGTGCTGTCAAGCCATGATGTGCAGGACCAATAAGAGAAGAGAGCCTGTTAGTGTCGTCAAGCCATGATGTGCAGGACCAATAAGAGAGCCTGTTAGTGTCGTCAAGCCATGATGTGCAGGACCAATAAGAGAGCCTGTTGTACTGTCAAGCCATGATGTGCAGGACCAATATGAGAACCTGTTGTGCTGTCAAGCCATGATGTGCAGGACCAATAAGAGAGCCAGCCTGTTAGTGCCGTCAAGCCACGATGGGCAGGAAATATCTGACTGCGCCATGTTTGCTGCAGCTGTTGTTTTATAAGGCACACGGGCTGTTGCACAGAGTACACATTGTTCCAATGTTACCAGTCATTTGAGGCTGCGTGCACTCAGTACATTGCAGAGGTTGCCAGTGGTACATTTCTGAGGGAAACTGCTCTTCTAATGTGACTATAGCCGGGCGTACTAGTTCTAGACGCTCTCAAAGCGGGTACCTATATGCGTTGAAACCTACGTTGAATTTTATAGTAGTAAAATTCCATTTATTTCTGAGTTAAACGTAGCTGACAATATTATTGTGAATCGGACATGGCTCCTTGTGCGGGCATTTTGACCGTCAAACACAACTTGATCACGGAACCCACATAAGGATCCTGTGTAATCCTTCCTATCTCAGTAATCTGTGGCACACGTCATTCTGATATGCCAGCTGCGCTTGGTCATGTCTAACAGCCACCTGACATAGCATGATGCCACAATAAAGGTCGTCTTTATTTGATGTTCAACTCCCGACCCTTAAATGAACGGTCCAGAGCTGGCAGGCAGACTGAGTAAGAGACTTCAAGATGCCTGGCGAACTGTGGTCCACCTTAAAAGTACGATGAAACTTATTCAATCTAATTTCAATTTCAATTTGTCTAATTGGGCTCCGAGGTGGTCTGGCAGGTTACGTTTACTTGCCAACGATAAATGTCGTAGACATGTATCGTACTTCGTAAGAACCGTACATATGATATAATTAAGAACGACACTTCCTTCTAACGAAAAATTATTTGAGTTCAAGTTTAAATCGCATAAGACAAAATTATTCTAATTCCCGAAATTACTCTATTGAATAATTAACCTCATTATAAATAACCGATGAAGTACGGCTTGCTAAATCAAGCTTTATTGTGAGACGAGAGAGGACAAATTTACCAATATACATTGGTGGATATTTCTGTAATTCGTTGCTCCGGGAAATTATTTTAAATCTTTTGGTTAAGAGTGGTCCACTCTTATTGGAATTATCAGATCAAATAATACGAGACAAACTTCAACAATATCTACAACTTTAGTTTTGATTTATACAGTTTGGGAGCACTGTGAAGAGTAAGTAGGCTATGCTAAGGTATCGGTCTCAAAGGAGATCATGCCTGTACAAAACCCGTAGGTAGCTACCAATCCTACCATTTTGAGTAATAGTTATCTGCTCTGCTTGAAACATTACTTCTGTCGGCACCAAAAAGATGTCAGTTCGAGTTCGTCCTCAGTAGGGAAGGTAACTGAATGAACTTTAAGCTTATACTACACGAGTACGATCCTGTTCTGCATGGGGGATATCCTCTCTACCCAGAAGCCATCAACTATGTTTCTGTGTCAATTATAGATGTCCCCCCCTACCGTACATCAGACCTCTACGCTGTTGCACTCGAATTATGTATGTTTTTTTTTTTTAATGTTGACATTCAGCCTTCGGTTTGATTGAATCGAGGCCTTCTATTCCAATGGGTGAATTAACTGCTCGCACGCAAGTACAACTTTGCCGGTATTTTTATTCTGTTATTAGTTTGGGAATTTGTTTTATTTTATCCAAGTAGAATAGGACTATTGCATGTAGCTATTCTAAATGGAGACTAAAAAAAGACCAAGCACACAACGTATTTTGATACATTCCCCTGTTCATTTAAACGGTCGACATTTTCGATCTTACGAACACTTTACAGTGAAGCGGACGCTTCACGACAGCACTCACTCTGCCCGGACCACACAAGAGGCAGCTTTAGTTGTTGAAGATACGATGGACAAAAAAATGATTGGTTACAACTTTTCACATTGGTTATCCACTCTATCTTTGGTTACTTTGAATCACGTAACTCAAAACTTGAAATAAGGTTTCTTTTGTGTTGAGCGCATGGCCCGTGGCCTATTGTTGGCAAACTATTGCGCCATCTCGAACGCGCATCAAGTGATTCCCGTCCAGTGGACTGATGTCTCTAGGAGCAGTCTTCCCGTCCAGTGGACTGATGTCTCTAGGAACAGTCTTCCCGTCCAATGGACTGATGTCTCTAGGAACAGTCTTCCCGTCCAATGGACTGATGTCTCTAGGAACAGTCTTCCGTCCAGTGGACTGATGTCTCTAGGAACAGTCTTCCCGTCCAGTGGACTGATGTCTCTAGGATCAGTCTTCCCGTCCAATGGACTGATGTCTCTAGGATCAGTCTTCCCGTCCAATGAACTTATGTCTCTAGGAACAGTCTTCCCGTCCAATGGACTGATGTCTCTAGGACAGTCTTCCCGTCCAATGGATTGATGT